>JEMP01000004.1:754263-769361 GCA_000738655.1 Venturia pyrina ICMP 11032
TTGATGGGGGGATATTGATGGGGGGATATTGATGGGGGGATATTGATGGGGGGATATTGATGGGGGAGTATTGGACATGCAGTGAAGTTTGTATTGCCTGGATTGAGATTGATATCGATGATGAATTCTGGTAATCCGATTTTGAAAATTCGACAGACATCTGTTGACAGCGGTCCCGATCCTAGATCCTGCTATCTTATCGAGATTACTCTCAATGATGAACCTCCGACGTTCCATACCGATCTAAGACAAACTTAACGATGAGCTGAATCCGTAAGCAATACCAACAGCACGTCCCTCTACACATTGCTGAAAGCAAAAGTGGGCTGACCAGGTTCGGCAGTAGCAGCCTGGGGAGGCAACTCCTTCTCACCAACCTCCTCAACAACAACAATATCCACTTCCTTCAGTTTCGGAACAGTAACCTTGAGTCCCGGTACCATCTCCTGCAGAACATTGACCTCATCAAAAGGCAACTTCCTATCAAAGACATTGCCCGCCGTCTCGCCGGCATCCAACCTCTTCTTCAACAACTGCACAAACGGCATCGCCTTCTTCATATCCGGTTTCGCAATCTTGGCCCTCACCTTTTTATCGTCGAAGGTGAGACCATCCATTGCGTTTCGGGCTTCGTCGATGTATTTTTCCTGCCATTCCGGGAAGGATTTTGTGACGAAGATGGTTAGGCGTTTTGGGGCTTTGGGGTCGTACGTTACTGTGTTTGCTTTTCCCTTTGCGAGTTTTTTGTTGATGATGCCTTCGGCGGCGCCGATGTTGGAGGAGGTTTGGCGGACGTAGGTTGTGGTTGCTGTTAGGGCGGGTGTTGGGTCTGAGACTTTTGGGAAGGGGATGTTTTGGACGGTGGAGGGCTGTGGGTGGTGGTTAGCTTTTGGTCGGATTTTTTTTGGGGGGAGGTGCGAGAAAGTCTCCTCGTTTTCGTGTTTGTAGTTTGAAATAGTCGACCATGCATCGATATTGATGCATTCCTGGGTCTCTCGTTGTGAAAACTGCCAGAAACTGATCGATATCGATGCGATCGTGATATGTCTTGGACATAAAAGAACCCTCATTGTAGGGGTATATGAAGCAAGGAACCAAGAGTAAATGGAGCAGACATACCTTTTTCAGGACCTCTTGCCAGATGTAGTCACTCCAATGAGGTGTAATCACTGCGAGCAGCTGAGACTGGAGTTCCACGTACTGGCGCACTGTGTCATGGTGCATTCCGATCGCGGTAGAGCTGGTTGATATACGGTAACTGTCTCGCGCGCTTGTGAAGTCGAAGAACGCTGCCTTCAAAGCCGATTTATAGCTCGTCCTGGGGTGCATTGTCAGTATCTTATTTAAGAATTTGAGGGCTGGACATGACCTACGCTCCGTAGTGCTGCACAGCTTCTTGAGCAAGAGTGCTCATCTCGTTAATGAACAACTTATCCCAAATGACTGTTTCTCCAGTGCGTTGAATGATGTCGGTATTTCTGATCTTTTCGGCATCACGGACTGTCTCAAATTTCTCATCGGCTTTCAAGACACGTGCTTCCAAGATAACCTCCTCAATCCACTTCTTCAATTCGAAGAGCTTCAGAATCGTCGCATTGGCAACAGTCTCCTCAAAGTTGGCGTCTTCGACACCATCACCGGCATCAGCTAAGGCAACTCGAGTCGCATCCGCGCCGAATTTGGAAACGGCATTATCCAATGTCAAGAAGTTTCCAGTACTTTTACTCATCTTGTCTCCGTTCAGCATGGCATGACCATTGATGCGGATACCTTTGGGAAGGTACTGAGGTGCGACCTTGCCCCAGACAGCCTGATGAATGTACAAGAAGAAGACGAGGTGGTTATTGATCAAGTCCTTGCCACTGATCCGAACATCGAGAGGATACCAGTACGTGAATTCACGTCGCATAGCTTCGAGAGTGTCCTTGGCGATGCCTTCGGGCACGACCTCGTTGGTAGCAAAGACGTAGTCCCACACCTCATCCGTCATCTGCTCTGGCTTGATGTTGGCCTTGCCAGGCTTCTCGCCGTATATATCGGCGTGGAGGTAATGCGCAACAGTGTAGTAAGCCATGTAGATTGTTGAGTCAGATAAGCCTTCGACAAGCTGCGATTCGTCCCAAGGTAGTTTGGTGCCCAGGCCGAATTGCCTCGTGACAGCCCATTGTTGCATCCATCCCAGCGTTCGTACTAGAGAGTGCTTTGTCTCCTCGGTGAAGGTGTTGAAGTCCTGACCATCCTCGCCCTTGACGTGAGCCAAAGTGTCGTTTCTCCAAGCCTCGTCTCCATCTCCGTAAGTCAAAAACCATTGATCTAAATGAGCAGCCACACACGTCTCGCCTGTTCGAGAAATTACCTCACCATCTGGCTCACCGTAGGCGAACGCCTCTCCAGACTTAATCATGAGCTGTCTGCAGAGCTCCTTCGCTTCGGGCACAGTCTTGCCGGTAAATTCGCCATGGATCATTTTTCCCTTATAAAATCCTTCTTTGTATGCCTCATCCTTCGCCTCAGCAAGCTGCTTTGCGTCTTTGGGCGAGGAGATCTTCATTTTCTCAACCAAAGTCTTGGCTGTAAGCTGGCCGTAATTCGGAGTTTCAATGATAGGTAGAATGTCTGTTGGGACCCACTCAGCCTTGATACCATAGAAATCCGGTTTCTTGACGAGATCGCGGTTCATGATATAGTCATCCGGGCTGTCGGATGGAACAGAAGTAACCACACCAGTTCCCTTTCCTTCCTTGATCGTATCCATGGGGACGACATAAATATCTTTGTAGACACTGAGTGGAGCGGTAACGAGGGTTCCAATGACATCGGCTCCGACCAGGGATGTGATTTTTGGAAACACGCCCCATTTTGGGAAGATGTTTTGGAATGACATATTTCGAGCACCGCGCTCGGTGATGAAGTAAAAGTCCTTGTCGGACACCTGGAAAATGCCGTAGTTGATCTTGGGTGCCACGAATATGTTACTTTGGCCGTACATCGTCTCAGGGCGGAGTGTCGCTGGAACCATGAAGACATTGGCATTTTCGGGCAGCTTTCCCTCCAAAGCTTTTTGTGCCGCTTCTGACCATTGCTTGACCTTACATTTGACAGCAGTGTACTCTTGCACATTGACCCCTTCTCCAGATGCACGATCGTGATCGAGACAGGCTTGTTGGTCTTTTGGAGAGTACACAGTGTATCGCTTTCCGAACTGAATCTTGTTCAGGCCCTTGAGCTTTCGCATCTGCCACCGGACAAATGAATCATAGTATGGATTCGCGTTTGTCGTTACAAAGCTCCTTCGCCAATCGACACCACATCCAAATTCAGACAGATGTTGTTGCCACAGTTGGGGAAAGTAAGTCAGCCAGTATGCTGAGTCGGCAAATTTGTGAATCTCTTCTTTGGGAATACCCAGTGACAGCATGACTTGAAATTGATACTTGGCCTTTGTTGTCTTCAAAGCCGCCTTGCCTACGATTTGATATTAGCTCGTGTCCTGTTTGCTTGGAGATCAGTCAAGGTACCTTTCTTGACGTTCGAGAATTTCGTGACATCAGACTTCGTTTGAGCTGTTGTTGGGGCTGGGACCGGTGGCTCATTTTCGTCCACTACTTCCTCTTTGTACCCATCGAAATCCTGGCCGAAAAGTCTGACTTCATTCACCAACTTGTCGGCACAAGCCTTGATAGGCATACCGGTGCAGTGAAAGCCCATAGGCCACAAGACACGCTTTCCTTGTGCTCGTGCAACACGCGCGGCATATTCAATTTTCGTGACAGAGAAGGCATGTCCCAAATGCGGTGTTCCATTGACATAGGGATAGGCCATTGTTCCAAAGAACTTCGGAATCTTCGTGTGCAGGTCATTTGCTTCTGCTGAGCCTGGTGGATACTCAGTGATGGATGGTGCATCAGCCTCGAAGACCTTTGCATCGGCCCATAGCTTCTCGTACTTGACTTCGATCTCTCTCAAGGTATCCCTCTTTTCGGTGTTCTCGATTTTCAAGGTGCCTTGGGCGGCCTCTGGAGTGACGACTGGTGCTTTTGATGTCGACATTTTGGAGTATAGAGTGGATATCAGACGCGAGGGCGTTGATCGAACAGTCTTTCCTAGTCAGGCTTGTCTCATCTGTTCTCGGTGTTTGCCAGTTGCTTCTATTAATTCAAACTGGAATCTTCCGACTGCTGTTGACTCATGAAGTTGCTCAATCGTCCATATTGAATTTCCAAGCCCACGATTACATAAGAAACTGGCTCGTGCTCAGCAGAGCAGTCGACATCTCGAGCTTCAAGCCTCTCATCAACCCTCACGCATCAACGATAACGAGATTGCTCGACATCATGTTTGGCTTATTTGCGCGCCCAAGTGAGACAGTTCACACGCCCTTCGACTTCGACAGAAATCCATACAAAGCCAAGAAGCAATGGCCACCAGATTTCTCCAAGATCTCCGAGAGACATCAATTCCGCATGGAAAAACGATACCGGAGACGATGCAAGCTAGCATATGCTCGCCCTCAATGGGTCAAATACACGAAACTGACCCAATATGGTTTGTCCTTGTGTATGTCTATGGCCCTCATCATCCCATTCAGCGTGGACTGACATCATTTCAGTTGTGGTTGCGTATGGTATATTCTACTATGATTGGGGCGCTGAGGGCGCCAGAGAACCCCCCTTCCAAGGCGTAAGAATCTTTCTTTGAGTTTAATTCTATCTTGCTAACCACCCTAGGCCCGCACTTGGTACAAGAACATCGCCGATAATCTCTGGTCCCACAGTTCGTCCCAATCCGGCCGCGACCAAGTACGCAAAATGGAGGAGGCAAGGCAGCCTCCGAGGTCATGAGAAATCGAAAAAATGAGAAGGAGTTGATTGATAGTGGGCCATAAGCAGACTTGGATAGCGACTTCACCACTTTTGTGGTCGGAAGGCACCAACCCTGAGACCACGGATAACAACTGGACAAAGCGCCCGTTTGGAAGGCATTTTGACGTGGCGTGGAATTCATGGCAAATATCTTGCAAAGAGGATTCTCAGAAATTATAGCCTGCAGATTATACTCTTCGGCCAAATAATGCTTTCGGGCAGTCAATGGCGTGGGGTTGAAATGTTGTGCCTAGAAATTGGACGGTGTGGATATGGAAGGCCGCCAGCATTGCGCCACTGCGGAAGAGTTCGGTGAGCTGCAAACGACAGATAGAGCGCAGTGTGTGGCTGATCGGATCAAATATCTGCTGCTGTTTACAAAGCCGTCGCTGTCAAGATCCTCAGCCATGCTGCGCTTCGACATACTGATAGCTTCTGAACCTCACTGATACCGAGAATGACGATCTCACATTGGCCGGTCGAACCGAAGTTACTCGCTTTTGGCGAGAATAATCTCCCTCGCGCCGAAGCACGGCCAGGATGGACTTATGGAGGAATTTAGACGCATCCCTGTTTGACTTTCGGTCTCCACTCATTTACTCCCATGGCAAGATTGCCGGAAAATCCATCGATATTCGTTTGATTTTAGAGCAGGGCCGCCGACGCGAGTCCATTAATGCATGTATACTTCCGAGACTTCCAGAATGTGCAAATCGCAGTTGTCAACCGCTTTGCTAATTCAAAATTGCTATCGATGAAATCCTGGCAGATTTGGGAAACAATTTTGCCGGGAATAAATCGACATAATTGACTATTTCACAGCTTTGCTCGAGTGAACTATTTCTTCGAGCTGGTGAACCGACGGTTCACCGAAAGGCTTGCTTGAAACTTTTAGGCTGATGATGTCAGCTGTGCTGTGTAGCGGACGAGTTAGTTGAGTTTCTTCAGGCCGTCTATTTCACACTTTTGGTTTTATGTCGGGCTAGTTGGTAGATCAGTCTTGTATTATTTTTGAAGAGACGGTTCAATTTAGTTGGGATGTTTGAATGCTGTAAAATCGAAGCCGCCTTTTTGACTGCCGTAACTCCCACCTAAATCCCCATTCAAGCAACTATCCTGCATTCACGTCGATGGTTTCATCCTCTGCCCGCGCGGAAACTTGGCCGCAAAAAATCCAGCTAAATGGGGATATTTCACCCAATACCTCCTCCACTCTTCATCCAAGCCCCTCCCACGCACACACTCGTTTTCCCCTTCAAACCGAGAAAGCGCCTTCCCAAGTACAAAAACAATATCATCCCCAAGTTCCGGAAGTCCCGCGCGCAACGTCAGAGCTAGCGCACACATATGTGGTGCATAATCCACTAATTTTCCTTCTTCCTCGTTGTAGCTGGCGTAGCAGAGGAGACCGTCGAATTTGGTACGGCAGTGTTGGGGTAAGGGGTAGGAATCTACGAATTTGGAGGCGAGCTTTCGGAGGAGGTGGTTTAGGGTTAGGTCTTTGTTTGTTGCGTCTTTGAGTGCGTAGTGGAGGATGTGTTGGCGGAGTTCTCGGGGGAGGGTGAGGAGGGTTGGTGGGGGCATGGTGGTGGGCTGGATAAGACGTGTTAGATTTTTGCTTTCGTGTTAATGTTTGTTCTGGATTACTGTTTGGGGCCGGAGTTTTGAGATTGGTGCTCGTTGAGGTGGTGGTGTTGATGTCTCGTGGCAGAGGGAGAAGGCGGTCTGCGTGATGGTTTTTGTTGAAGAGATGATTGGAAGTGAGGGCTGAGCATGAGCCTTAAGATGTAAGAACATTTGTTCGCGTCGAGTTTCGTGATTGTGGTGCGAATGTGTTGAAGATGAGGTCCGCGTGACTGAAAGCGGCTGATCTCAACAATTCGGACGTCAATCTTGCGTGGGTAGCGCTCAAGACGATAATGAATAAATGAAAATTCTACTAACTCCGATTGACTTCTTTTTGGTCGCAAGAAGACTCCCTGACCCCGACTGGCCCCAGATGAAATAGCAATTTTGAACTCCGTTATGCCTATGCCATCACCCGTTTCCCGTTTCCCGTTCCATCGAAGAATCTTGTTCATTCACTCTCTCGTGACTGGCTAAAAGGTCAACATACCCCAATAATCATCCCACCAGCTGTCTCCTGGATCTTCGTTCACCTTGGCGTAGAGCTCCAGGCTGCTTTTCAGTACAAACAGCATGTCCTCTTCGAGTTCGCTGCATGTCAGCTTCAAAACCTGAGCTAACTTGTGTATGTTGGGGAAAATTCCTGGAAGGAGAGGACCATCATCTGGAGTTCCAGAACCCAGAGCTAGATCGAAAAGTTCCAGAGCACCAGGCAACCCAAGGATTGTGGCGTTATTCACGATTGCTCTGAGTATCAGTCGGAGGCGCTCGTTGAGTTTCAAATCCTTCACACCGGCGTCGTCGAAAGCGTACTTGAGGATGTGTTGACGCATCTCACGTGGAATGGTGAGTAATGTTGGAGGTGACATGGTGAGAGTCCTAGATGGCCATGTTAGAAGAACAGCATAATGACCGGGCTCAAACCAGATGCTTACTCTTAGCCACCATTGATGAACTTCACCTGGTCGTACCGCTGTCGTGTCGATCGTCGAGATAAGTGTGTAGTGGTTGTTTGAGTTTGTGGAGGGTTGAGGTTGCACTAGGTTTGGAGATGAAGGTCTGGATGATTGTTCGATGAAGTTGGAGAAGAGGAGCGAGGAGTGTTCAAGAAAATAGCGCAGTTGGAGTGACCCGAATATTGATCGCTGCTCAGTTATGTCGTACCGTAGTCGGGTCACTCTGTCAAATGATGATGTCCTCTCCAGATCTCACACCAGACTCATCATTGGAAACCACAGATCACGGTCACCCCATTAGGCAGCACCGCAACTCAGATCTGGGATTATCAATACAAGTCTTCGTTGACCAACAACTTTCAGCATGACCAAACAACAATCATTTTCTGAATCGAGCCTCAGAAGATAGTCAATCACCATGAACAACTCCCATTACCACAGCAGAGGCACCAGGAACAAGAGGACCAAAGCCATCGCCATCCCATCCCGTTGTGACTTCACCATTCACGTCGGTGTAGACACCCTTGGTCAACCGCTAAGCTCTTTCAAAGTTGCTCGTTTGTCCATGACCACATCGAGCAATGTCTGGACCATCGATCTTGGAAGAGCTCATGATCAAGGAGAGGACCAAATCTGGTACCGGGCCGACAGCCCAGAAGCCTTTGAAATCATATTGAACGTTATCCATGGAAAGCCGTCGTCCAACCAGAAGATCGTCTCTCAAGCAGTTCTCCATCAGGTCGCCAAGTCTGCAGCTAGACACCAAGTGGTTGCCGAGCTTCAGGACTTCATTGGTTCTCGTAGGGAACTCCTCAACAAGAGAGCTTCTTATGCAGCGAACAGATACGAGCGGTCTACCAATTTCAAGCAGCGCATCGAGACTGCCATCGTGTTCCAGGAATACGAGACCTTCGACAGAGCTTTGACAGAAGTTGTCAGAACTACAGATCTCGGAATTGTGAGCCAGGTCATCGTCCACCCTGCTTCGAAACGCATCATGGCGCGAAGCGCACCGAACAAGTCAGCTGGAAAGTCAGTCATACAAGTGAACGTACCTGGCCAACACCACTCGGTCTTCTCCAACGAAGTCGAACTCCAGGCAGGTACCAGGAAGGCTGAACTCGACAAAGAGGTAGCCAAGTTGCTCTGGGATATGGAGTCTGGAAGAGTCGATCCCTGTATGGTCAGAAACTCCAAGACGTCATATAAGTGCCGCAACGCGCTGGTAGGCTCCATCTGCTGTGGCATGATGGTTTACGATCACCATGAGTTCACCCTTGAGAAGTATGCCCAGCATCTCAAGTCGGTAGAAATCATTGCTTCGCATGCCGCACACAAACAATGCGTAGACGCTTTAGACTGGGGGCGTCGCATCACTCGCATCTACGAGCGCAAGTTTGGTTGGTCTGGACATATCTTGAGGCAGTTCCCAGATTACAGAATGAAGGTTGAGACCTCGCGCCCCATGATGGAGAGACTGTCCTACGACTCGGACGAACCCGATGATGACCGCGATTTTGAGGAAGTGGACGACTCCGACTGATCAGCCTCTGCCTCATCGCTCCATACAAAAATGACCACAACTTGCTCGGACACGACTACCATTTCAGAGCAGCATTATGTAAATTATGTTGGTGGAATAATTGAATTGTGAGCATTTCACTGGCCATGGTAGGATCAACACATTGATGAGGGGAATTTGGGGACTGTTGACTTTGAGACTTTTCGGGGCCTCGAAAGACTTTTCGTCTGCAACACGGAAAGCATGAGTCTAAACATTACAATCAGCAAAACAAAGATCAATGACAGTGTCATATCGAATAGTAAATCATCAAGCATACCAAGTATCCTAAACCGTCTCTCTGTACTCAACGATTCTTTCCTGCCAATTATCCAAGCCTAACTAAGTAAGCAAATCAGCAATATCCTCATCCTCGCTCTCAAAACCCGTCTTCGCCAGATTCGCCTCATGAATCTCCATCGCCTTCCTAACAATCTTCCTCTGCCTAACCCTCGCCTTCCTCCCCCACTCCCTCCCAACAGTAACCTCACCCTGTCCATCCTCCCCCTCATCCTCACTCTCCACACCAGGAATATCCACCGTCTTCTTTGCTCCGCCCCCACCTCTCAAATCATTCGGATGCATGGCCGCCCATTTCTCATCGCTTTCCTTTGCCTCCTTCTCCAGATGCTTTTGCTGCACCTTTGCGCCGAGTTTGAGAATGTAGGGCCGAATGAGGGCGTATGTGCAGACGATTATTACGAGCCTGAGCCAGTTTTTGGGGGTCATTTGGTTGAAGGATTCGCTGGTGTTGCGGGTGAAGTTTTCTTTCCAGGTGGAGAGGGCGGTGGTGGCTTCTTGGTAGAAGTATTTTGAGGACTCCATGAGTTTGTCCATGGGATTTATTGGTTCTTGTGCCATTTTTGGTGGTAGGCCCGCGATGGGAGATATGTGATGTATGTGTGGTTTGTTTGCTTGGTCGATGAGAAAGGAGAAGGACGTGGTGTAATTGTTCTTATATTTCTTCTTCAGAGGGTGGTTGCGGTATTTTTTGGCGCGGGCTTTTCGCTTTGGCTGTACCGCAGGATCCGAGTGTCGTTGTGAGCAACTCAATTGAGGAGGATTCGACTGCTGTCCTCTCTTCCCTTGTATCCCTATGCTGAGTCTTGGAGGTGCAATGTGTTGTTCTCGTCTCTTAGCCTCCCAAGATGTTCGAAGTGCGATCCCAGTCGATTCGGACCGCTACTTCGTCACCCCACGTCGCGTCGGCAGTCGCGTCAACTCAATTGGACTCCAACAAATGTGAGATATGGCAGACGCGGACCCAGAGAATGAGGAGGTAACTGTTCCCTCTTCCTATGAATTGAATGCCATATACTGATTGCGAATAGCGCCTCAAATCCGCTCTTTGGTTCACAATAGGCCAAATCGTCGATCACGAAACACTCGCCCAAAACCACAATGCAACACCACAATTTATAGGCGCCCTGACTGAACTTGTTTGGTCGCAAATCAGTAGATTCTTTCCCTCTCGAGATCTTATAGGTGAATGTCTCGACTAATACCTGAGTCTAGACACAACCTCCCGCGACCTCGAATCCTTCGCCAAACACGCAAAGAGATCACAGATAAATACAGATGATGTGCTACTACTCGCGAGACGGAATGAAGGACTAGAGATGCTGCTGAAGAACTTTGTGGAAGAGCAGAGGGAAAAGAATGGGACAGCATCGAAGGGGAAGGGTAGAGCAGGAGCAAGGAAAAAATAGGACACAGCATGAGGCGATATAAACTCGTAGCTTATGATTAGTTGGGATTGGCATGGCGTTGGAGTAGGGCGTCTTCGACTGGGCATAACTACCAAGTATACGAAGGATACCCACGGCATTCTGACTTGAGTATTGTTCCGCTTATGAAGGGAGAGAGCTTTAAGCTGATATCGCAGGATCGCCCATTCCCCTTTGCCATTCCATGCGTCATCGCAGCCTTGGACCATCATACCTTCTGTTTCGAATGAGCGGATTCGCGCGAGACATCAACCGAGCTTCGTACAAGTCATATCTATCTACCTAAAACCTATAGAAGGATACTCATCTCCATCTCATACCACGGCAGCATATGAACTCGTTCTTGGAATTAGCCATCGTTGCCTCATGTGGGCGTATTCAAATATGCTCAGAAAACAGCCTTGTCTTCAGCCTTCTCCGCATATCATATGTGGTCGGGTCGGTCAAGCTCAACTCTATCTTACTATCATTAATTCTCTAAAAGCTACTCTATAAGCGAGCTTGCTTACGTTGCAGGATATGGAAGTATCACCCGCTTAGTAAAATCTGGTTGGCACCTGACCTTCCAATGACTTAGATCGTAAATCCGATTGAGGTCGGCTCAACTTGATAATCTTAAGCGACGCACCAATTGGTAAGGATCGAAGCTTGGCTTCATTTTTTGGCAGCTCAAGCATTTCAGTCTGCGGCGCTTGAGCTCAAGTATTTTCGACCTATAAGCAGGGCAACGACCAATCCATTTCATCGCCGCTCTCGGCCTAGCTCAGTCTTTCAACCAACATGCTGTCTGAAAGATGACGCTAAATCATTTGGAACCTGTTTAAAGTAGTGAAGCGGTCTCGAGCTCCTATAGCTCGCTCCAAATCGATGTAGCACAAATTTGGCAGCGTAAATAATCTTCTGTGTAATCTTACGTAGCTATTTTTGGGGGTTGACTTGGTTGCGCTCGGCCACATGTTAAGTTCTTTGGGATGTCTACTTCACAAATAGCGTTAAATAGAGGGATCCAGTTGCTATCCTAGTCCGTTGGTATCTACTCTTCACGCTTCTCGCTGGCCTGATCTGGACCTCTAGTACGTTAACGAGGACTAGACGAGATTAGTTTCCAGACAAATGATAATAGAGAAAGCGTTCGGTCAAGTGGATAACTGGGATCATACCTACACAGTAACTAATCAGTCTAACTAGGGGTTCAAAGACCGGGTGAAAAGTGTTTTTATACTCGAGCATCAACACAGTCCGAATAGAATCATAGGAGAAAATCGATAACCCAACAATATCGTTCATCACCAGACCTGTGCCCATCATCTTCATTACATTCATCTCCCCTTCAACCGCGAGACCCGGTGAATCGGTCATGGTGAAAAACAAAAAGGAAAGAGGAAGAGCATAGAAACGAAACGAAATGAAAATGTTTTTTTTTTTTTTTTCAAACCAAACATCTGACCTTCCCCCACCCCCTCACCTCTCCCCCACACACACATACACAAGCCAATCAAGACGCTCAAAAGGGTCCACCATTCTGCCCAGGATCCTTCCACCCATCATCCTTCGGCGCAGGCGGTGCTGCCGCTTGGCTCCAACCCCCTCCACTCGCAGGTGCAGGCGCCTGGTTCCAAGAACCGCCTCCGCTCGCAGGTGCAGGAGCCGGATTATTCCAAGAACCCCCTCCACTGGCGGGTGCAGGAGCTTGATTCCAAGACCCCCCTCCACTGGTGGATGCAGGCGCAGCAGGTTGTCCCCAACCATTTCCGCTCGGGGGAGGAGGGGTAGAACCTCGCCCACCACCGGGTGAAGTCCAACTCGGTCCCGCAGCAGAAGCGGGAAGAGCGCCACTGCCACTGCCACTGCCACTCCACGGACCTGTAACACCACCAGCCGGTTTCGGGCTCGAGAATGGATTCGACGGCAGTCCGAACGAGGGCATAGATGGTAATGTTGGTCTTGGGGAAGCAGCATCGGGTCGACTGCCACCGAAGAATCCTCCACTTGAAGTCGAAGACGAGCCAGGTCGGTTGCCGAAGAATCCTCCCGCTGGAGCTGGAACTGGAACTGGCGGCGGTGCTCCGAAACTTCCTCCCGAGCCCCATACGCTCGGTTGTGATGTTGCTGAATTCTGGCCCCAGCCGGACGGTGCGGGAGAGTTTGATCCTCCGTTCCATCCTCCTCCTGAGCTTGGTGGCGGGGACCATTGCGTTGGTGGTGGATCTTGAGCAGATGCACCTGAGGCGGGGTCGACCACTGATACTTCCATTTGCTCGTTATTTGAAATATTTTCGACTTTAGGGTCACTGGAGGTGCCTTTACCTTCTCCAGGCACAGAAACAACAGGGGCGGAAAATGCTGTCGAGATCAGCAGACTCGCCGCCACGGCAACCAAATTCGTTCTCATCTTGAAGGAGTGTCTTCAGCTAATGCAAACGAGTGTGAGCGGAGAAACAAAAGGGCTGAAAAAGTGGATGAAAGGTCGAAGGAGAAAGTGTGTCAGTTCCGGCCATTCAACAGACTTCGAAGCCTCGTACTTGTATCAAGCGAACTTTCCAAGAGCGTTGAAGCCTTCATATTACTCGTTGCCCGAATCTTGAGAGTACAACCCTCTCGTAGTCGCGAGATTTGATATTTCTTGACTCAAGTTATCCGTGCCTGCTGTGGGGATGGACGAGCCGGCTGAAGCATAACCCTAACACCTGAGATTGGCGACGTTGGCCGGATGATCAACCCTGTCTTGAACCCACCAACTTCCCGGGGTGACAAGAAAACCGGGAGTTTTTGTCGGTGAACATACTGTGTCTGGAAGGGTCGGAAATTTGCGCAGATCGACACTGGAGTTCGCAAGGTGATCTCGGTACTGTGTGAGTCGCCCAACTCATACACATGCGTGCCTTGACATTGCGAGAATAAACAAGGTCAATAGATCGGCAGAACCTAGGGTCAAAAAGCTTACTATGTACAGAGCCTTCGTTGCCTTGATATTGTGAAGATATACACGGTCAATAACTCGGCAGAACCGAGGGTCAAAAAGTTTAAAGAGCCTTTATTATTGTCTTTCACATAATTAATGGCTGACTGTTGGCGTACCAGACCCTGCAAATGCTTTTATGGCCGAAAGTGTCAATTAAATGTATCAATCTGTGATTCAGATAGCCGAAGACCGAGAATGGACGGAAAGCAACGAGACTCAATTGCAAGTGTTTCGCCAATCTAGCCAAGTAAGATCTGGTCAAAAAGGGGACCGGGCTGTTCTTTGAAAGAGCTTTGTCGAAGCAACCGAGGGAGGGATATTTTTCGCAAGGCTGTAAGAGCACTAAGGGACTGCCGTACAGAGTGCCACGCCATAGATTTTAATGACCCTGTGAACAGTGATTCGCGAGAGACTCCTAATAAATGCTCGTTGCATTGTTCGAACCGAGCTTAGATCAGCCGCCTGAGGTTTCAAACTTATGAGCGACCCGGACATACTAACTTTGGACTCGAGTCTGATCTGGCGCCAAGCAGGGTCTGGATAACATCGATTGTAACCTTCAAATAACCCGTGCAGTTCAAACACGGGTCCAAGACGCGATGGCTTTGGCGAGATTGATGTGCTTAGTATTTCTCAGATTGTCTGAGCGATAAATTCGAAAAAACGAAGATGGCTTTGACGTGAACAGACGAGAGTCAGATTGAAGCCGCTTCGATGTGCACTATTGCGTATCAAGTGTAATGACAAGGATGATTAAGACCAAAATATGATGGGCCTTCCTCCAGATTCCTGCCCTCCGAGTCGATATAAGTCAGTCGCACGGATTTCAAAAGTCTGTAGAAGAGGAAGATGCGCCACATACAGTGAACAAGGAATATACGCCACATACAGCGCACCGCACGTGTACACCCCACTCTATTCTTGTCAAGAAGAGTAGATTTGAAGTTAGATCGGAACGTGTATTCTATTTGATAAGATAATCGCTAGAGATCTGTTAGGATCTTAGCGAGTATTCTTTATATAATAATACGTATACGTTTAGCGATTACGTAGTAGATTCCTAATATACCCCCTTCTTAGGTTATTGACTACGATAATAAGGTAGATGATATTATTCGTAAGTAAAAGCGTATTATAAGAAGCTAGAATCTTTATAGAAACGAGCTTTATCCCTCTTATACTCTCTTATTAAGCTTATAAGTTAGATTACTACTTCCGGCCTCTAGTTAGGTAGTAATCTAGCTTATTATAGCGTATTCTAGCGTATTCTAGCAAATTCTAGTCTAGTTTCTCTAAGGATTATTTCTAAAAATACTAATTTAGTCTATCGTATCCCGCTAGCTAGAGGCCGCGCGTATCGTAGAGCCGTATAGCTTATCCTATCTCCGTTATATCCGTCGGTTT
>JEMP01000005.1:0-51019 GCA_000738655.1 Venturia pyrina ICMP 11032
AAAAGGTACGGTCTCTAGTAATCTTATCGTAAAAGAATTTCTAGAAACGGAGCCGATTTGACTGCATTATCGTGGTTTTTATTATACGTCTAGTCTTTCTACTTTAAAAGAGATACACTATCCTTAATCTATGGCTACCTAGTAACTACTGATCAGTTTCGATAGGTCTTAGACCTAGGTCGTAATAGTTATAATAAAGAAATATATACGTGTATAACNCATTATCGTGGTTTTTATTATACGTCTAGTCTTTCTACTTTAAAAGAGATACACTATCCTTAATCTATGGCTACCTAGTAACTACTGATCAGTTTCGATAGGTCTTAGACCTAGGTCGTAATAGTTATAATAAAGAAATATATACGTGTATAACGAAAGGATAACTCTATATTATCTGTTGATTGTTGTTCTATATTGCTAGATTCTGCGTACAAATCCTAGATGGACCCCCTGCTTACGTAACCCTAAAGATTACATAATCTATGAAACAACAGTAACAAAGCGGACACTCGAAGAATACATCCAGGAAAACATCTGCGCCAAAGTGGGAATGAAAAACACAACTTTCCATCTAGAGAAACACCCAGATCTCCCTACAAGAATGGAAGTAGGGTACAGGATCCCAGGGACGCCATTGACTGCAGGTCCTGCACCACTCCTTTCCCCTATCAAGGACGCACTAGGTGGGGCAGGTCTTTATAGCACAGCAGAAGACTATGGTCTCTTCCTCGCAGGTTTGTTGTCAGACAAGCATCCTTTGCTGAGCGAAGCGTCTTTGAAAGAGTTCTTCCGCCCTCAAGTCACAAACCGCAAAGACCTCATGGGACTCATGCAAGGTAGTATGAAGCAGTTCATGGCTCCAGAATATCCGCCTGAGGCTGAGGCTGATCACTGCCTTGGCGGCGCCGTCAATCTTACCGCTATCGAGGGAAGAAGGGGTGCGGGAAGTATACAGTGGAGTGGGGCGAGTTGTCCACATTGGGTGAGTCTTTGTTATTACAATGAGTATCTTGTCGTAGCTGACTTTTCGAAGTGGATCGATTTGAAAGCTGGAGTTGCTGGTGCCTTTTTCACACAGATCATGCCTCCGGGAGATGAAGCAGCTGTCAAATGCTATGGGGAGCTGGAAGTCGCCACCTACAAAGCGTTGAGCAACGCCAACCAGTGACGGGTTTATATAGTATGGTATCCTATGTCAGCAATGTTCAGTAAATGTGTGTGCAAAGTGGCTGAAGGTGCCAACGTTGTAAAGATCAGAAAGGCAATTGTTATCGTTGCCATGCATGGAATTAACTTCGTAAGTTTTGATTGTTGCCTGTGTGGAACTTAGTGGCGCCAGCACTGGACAACCACTGCGTTTTGACATAGCTACTACCATGTCAAAATGCCACGCAATGATGTCAAGTCTTCTGATCGAAACTGAAGGACCTACAAGGAGCTCAAATCGAACACAACGAAGACAAAAATACTCAAACCATTGCCTATCATTACAGCATCAACCCTATCACTCGCCTACCATCAGTACCTCCAAATCCCAAAAGGTGAACCCAAAGAAGGAAAAGTCAGGGATCATTAAGTAAACATCCTAAATATCAAGCCCGCCCAACACATACAAGTTTCTCGCCAAGCCGTACCCAATCCATAAAAATGACCATCCGCTCTACCATCCCCTGATTCTTAATACCGCCTATCTCTACCGAGAAGTTAGCATGTAATCAACAATCAACTTGGCTCCCACAAAAACATACCTCTAGACTTTGACCACATCACGATCCCCACCATCCTTTCGGTAGCACTTGTTCATCCTCTTACCCGCTTCCTTGAGCCCCAGTTTTCTAATACTCCAGTAATTGCCGCATGCAGGGCACTTGTAATCACCATTCTCATCGATATAATCTGGATTTGACGTGGGCGCTACTTCAGTTTTTTCACGCCTTTCATGACGTTCCTCGGGAAGCAGGACGTTAGGATCCTCGTTAGACATATCAGCCATACTCGGTGTTTGATGGTGAGTTGTGTAGAACGTAATTGATCTTGGGAGATTAGATGTATATCAGATCTTCGTGTCTCAGTATCGATCGTGTTGGACTGACTTTGAATGGAAATTCTGGTTGCTGATGTTCGTCTTATGATTCTTATTGTGCTTGTTGGATCGTTGCTGTGGTGGTGTTGTTTTTATGAGTATCCTAGAGTGCAAAGATGCTCTCCTTATATACCTGGTGGAGCTGACAACGCTGGAAACGTACGACCATGCTGAGTGGTGCCATGGCAGATAACCGAAAGTTGTTCTACTATCATGCGGCATCTAGGGCTCGAGTCTCAGTGGATGCTCGTGAAGTATCAACAAGCTGGCACCAATACAAAGTTTTCTGGTGTTCTATTTGCGAAGAGCGCGGAGCGAGGTGGTTCAATTGTAACAGCACTGTCTGTCGTCCAGGACCTCATGACCGGTCTCCTGCATCATTGTTGGTTTCGCAAAGAAATGTCGGCAGACTAGACGATCAATGGTGTACTAATTGTGAAGATTGCTTCAAACACCGGGGCAATGTGGAGGGCTAACATGAGAAGATGATGGATGATGCCCTCCTCGATGAATTGCAATAGAGACATGTTTGCTTACACAAGGGCAGTACCGGTACCACAAGACCATGGTATCGGCTCTTTTTGTCACTCAACGACCCAACACGGCAATGGCCTGGTAGGCATTCTGTCAGCAGTGTCCTTCACTATGCTCTTCATCACGTACCTCAAGATTTATTTTTCTCGTGGATTCGACCCTGTGTAAATCCAGATCGACAGAGGGCGCCATGGTCCTGTTCATTCCGTAGCTCCTCCTCTCCACTGAAGTTCAGATGAATTTCGAGAGGTAAGAAAGAGCCCTCTGAAGGCGGAGAAGTAGAATGCGTAAAAGCAGCCATTCAGAGGCCCATTTCCGCGACCATTTTTGACTTGATTGGTCCGCAAGCAACATTCCGAAAATGCCCAATCTACTGTACCAAGGTGCCACGAGCGAATAAGCTCGCATTGAAACGCAGTGTTGACAGAGGCGTAAAGAGCACCGCCATTGCTACAACTCATCATTCTGTGAAGCAGACAACATCGAGGAAAAGTGGTCCACCATGGATAATTCCGACGCTCGGTAACCAGTACAAAATTACTTTAGCTGTCGTTGCCAATATGCACAGCCAGTGGCTTGAACATATCATGTTGCAGTTCAACAGTCTGGGTATAATCAACAGTTATCACCCATGACCATGGCTAGATACTCTATCAGAGCGGGTCAAAGTCATTGCACCCGTCAGCGCAAATATCTCTTGGATGCTTGTCTACCTACCTGCCAAACTCCGATGCTCCGAGCATATGGTACAGCAGAAATGCCCAATCAACAAGATCACCACGTCTACTCCTCCATCTTGGCCTCATCCTCATCATCGTCATCATCATCGCCATCCAATGCTTTCTTGGCTAACCGCTCTGCTTCTTTCAGGAGCTCCTCGGGCACTTCCTGATGCCTGCCTTTGGTTGGGCCATCCAGCGAGCTGATCCACGTCATCTCCAATTCGAATTCTTTGTCCTTGCTGTCCTCGTGGGCGAGGTAAATGATCCGAGCGGCCTCCTTAACGCCCTGTTCAAGAGTGAGTTTGCTAGCTGCCAGATCTAGCTTTTCCAGCTCGGATTTGGCAGACTGTCGACCCTTGCCAGTGGCGGCTCCGTAGTATCCCTTCCACGGCGTTAGTATAATCGTCGACAAGGAGATGCCCCCTAACATACCCAGTAAAGACCACTGGGCTCAATCATGTACAAGAATGGACCACCATGCTTGCCTCCCTCTTTCTTGCCACCGGCTCCAACCTTTGGCCCAGTGCCAACTTGTCCGTCAACAGGCACTTCAGCCTCCGAATCCCATCCAGCAATTATACCTGTGATTCCAAATGGCCGGACACTGGAGTAGAGAGTGTATGCTTGGACATAGCTGCCCATTCGGTCGGCGAGAGCATGCGTGGGGATGGGTGACTTGTAGGTTGATCGCCAGTCGGCGGCCATGTCTCGGGCTTTGGTTGCGAAGAATCGACCGTCTGGGAGGAGACCCGATGTGACCTGTGTATCATTAGTTTCCATCTTGATAGTGTCCCGAACTGAGGCTAGCTTCGTACCACTCCGATATTCCTGTCCACTGTTGATATGCGCTTGTTGGCGTTTGGTTTAAGCAATTTGCTGGTGACTAGCTTTTCCAGTGCGAGGACGACACCGTCTTTGCACTTAATTCCTATCGCAGTTCCTCCATTCTCAACTGCCTTGACTGCGTATTCGACCTAGAGTGGGCATGAGTTGGGATGTTTATGGTTCGGGCGTGGTTTGAATTATGAATACCTGGAAGTTACGGCCATCGGGGGAGAAGACGGAGTTGGAGAGATCGTATCCGGTACCTATCGAGGTCTGCCGATGGATTGTGTCAGTAATTGGAGCTCACATAGCTTTCGGTAGCCCAAATGGAAGCTCGTGGGTCGAGTTGAGGCTGGGGACGTACCATGACGGGCAGATGTTGTGAGGTTGCAGGTGAGGGGAAAGTGGTTAGGCTGGAACAACGGGACGGGTACGAGTTCGAGGGCGAGAATGGGGTTGTCTATTTGGGTATATGGTTGACGCTGTTGATAGACGATTCTTCTCCAACCTCAAGGCTCACCAACGACGCGACCTCCCATGGTCTGAGCATGCGGGTCACGTGCAGTATGAATTCAGATGATCAATCATTCGATCCCATTATCACTCCCTGTGCTCCTGCTAGTTCCCGTACTATTATATTGTCTTGTCCCTGGCATCTCGCGAAATGTGTGAATAGGAAATACTAGTAATAATGCTCACAGATCGTGCGACCTCTCCCAGGCTGCCACAACTCACTCTCGCTCCCCGATCTCCTCCTGGATACAGAATTGAACGATGCTCATTGATCAGACAGCCGCGTCCATTCGTGAGTTGTACATCACGCACTTTCTCCCCCAAGCTGCCATTGGCCCACGAGCTTAGCCGCGTCTCTAGTTTCAGCGTGATGCCCAAGTCATATACAGCCCACCAGCTCTCCTACTTCTCAACCACAACAGAACACTCACCACTACCTATTCCACTGAGAGACACGCTCTCGAGGCTTACTGGAGAATATTGTACAAGATACAATCCCTTCTCGCTGACCGAGTTGCTCCTTTGTTCAAGAAGCATCTGAGTGTCAGTATCCTTTTTATCCGGTACGCTGCCTGGCAAAGATCGAGGACCTCTTCCCACCGGACAAGGGACCGCCAATCCAAAAGGACATCCGTTTGCGAGATACGCATCTGTAACATTTGGTTGCTGCTTCTGCTGGTCCGGCTCTGTTTTCCTATGCATGTCAACTATTTAACGCAATAACTGACCTAGCAAGCCTCGAAACCTTACGCCCACTGGGTCGAATAAGGTACGTCTCCAAGCCCTTCTCAATTGCCTTGTGGCACACGAGAAAGTATGCTATATATAGGGAAGAGGGTTGCAATATCGCAGCTCAGTTGTTTCGACTTGGATATACTTTTGCTGACAGCGACATCAGTCACCATGTGGCCTGTTCTTCTCCATCACTGCGATACCTGCTTCCACGATACTCCTGTTGCCTATACAGCATCAGTCTTCTCCGAGCCTCAGCACTGCAACCACGTCAGACAAAGTTGGGGCCCATTATTTCCGTGAGATGGAAGCTAACTATTACGTCACCTGTAGTGCGGTTCAATATCCACGGGTGTCACAGTACAGACTCGTAAGATCCAGAAAGAAGCCATGCAGCAAGACGAATTAGCTGGGCTCTTCGCCCGTAGCATGAACTTCTCGAACCCAACCCCCCCACCAGAACAGCAGCAGCGACAGGTCTTCCAAAAGCCGAGCGAGCCAGTACCACAAATCATCTACGCATCCTCCCACTACGTACCGAACCCACAACCAAGGCACAACGAGCCTTCACCTGAACCCGAGCCTGCCCCATACCAACCCGTAGTAAACCCCCTCTCAGATAGCGAAATAAGGGACATTTTGAATAGAAACAGTATAAACCCAGATACGCTGTTCCTTTCCCAAGTCAATCTTTTCCGCAATGCAGGCGATGATCAACGCCTGCGGCTGCTTGAACTTTGGCGAATCTCGCCACCTAACGTCGGTCACTACGATTTAGCAAAGCAACAAGCATCTTGGACCGAGACAACTTTGAATCAAGAAGAACAGATGGCTAGGCTGAGGTACGAACGAATGATGGCGGACAGGCAGTTTGGGAATAAGGTTCAGCAGAGGCAGGTGGAGGACCATACCATGTCTTTGGAGGTCGCTCAGCGAATTGAACGGCCAGCAAGTGCTCCGGAGAGCAGGGGGAGAAGCAGTCACGGTTCCGCCGCTGAGCCGTACATGACCAGCGGGTATGAATTGTTGGCAGAACGAGAGTATCAGAGGTCATCGGCGGACGTGGCATCGAACGAGTCAATTCAGTACAATCAAGCTACTGATCCTGTCTACCGAGGCTCAGAAACATGGGACAAGACCGTGGAGGAGATGGCAAACCGGTATGGAGCTTACGAGCAGAGTTGCATTGGTGCACCATCTATGCTGAATAGACTGGACGAGGATATGGAGATGTAAATAGGTTGTTGCAACATTATAGATATCTGTTGGGCGCCAATTGTGGGGTGAGTTGTTTGGTCGTGTTGGCGTTAGTGGGCATTTGTTGGTAAAGAGTGGAGGCCGTCATGCAGAGAATGTCTTTTGCTTGTGTTTGTTGCATGCATGCATTACTGGTTAGGACGATACCCCAGAGCTTAATTCACCATGTTTTTCGTTATGTTCTTGCTAGATTTGTCAACCCATCTGCACAACTTCTCATTCTTTTATCCAGTTCCCAAACAAGTGGACACCCTCGGGAGCCTTCCTTGTAATTTCGAGGTGTAGATGGATGGGAGGTTTTGATCTTATTTGACCAAAACATGGGCGAAGTTTGTCATGCGGGAATCGTGCGGGCGAATAACGAAATACAACGGGGAGAGTTGCGATACGAATATAACGCTCAAGAATCTTTTCCTTTTCGAGCTTTGAGAACGAGGTTGAAGGTACACGATTGACTCTTGAGAGGGAAATCTGTAGTACTGTCCTATCATGTTGATCTGCCCATCTGGTCTTGCAACACCTTCATTTTCACTTGGATTTCACTTGGGTTGTCACAACTGAATTTTGCGAAGTCAATGGAATTGCTTGGGTTCTACAATACCAATATTTTTTCTCATCCTCATTTGATTCCATGAAAATACCGTGCCATTAGTGATAAATTGGGCGAGTGATTAGATTCTGCGAACGAGCGAGTTTTAAGTACTGTACTGGTAAGTTTAAGATTGAAGGGATTTTTTAACATTGTGAGTTCGAGAATGCTGTTGCGGGAGGATTCCTAGAGAAAAAAGGGAGGGATGTGTGGGACTCGACGTGGGAGGCGTATTGCGCAAAGCAGTGAGATTATAGAGGCCAAAGACAAGCCCACACTTTTGTGAGATCTTGCTAGTTGGTCGTGCTTGGAATGACGATTATTGAGGTGTGAGAAAATGGAAGAGCATCTTTTTCTAAGAGAAGGCGAGGAACGCGATCGGATATGGCAGACTTGACTTGAGGGAGCTTTGTTGCTTTAGTCATGGTTCCGAAAATGACGGGAGTACCGCAACGAGTGGTTTTCTGTATCATTCTGAAGACCCTTGATACTGAACATCTCCTCCTGGAAGATCACAACAAAACTTGCACTGACAGCCATCTGCCACGGTCATCCCCTTGCAACCAAATCGTACCATCCTTTTGCTTGTGAAAACATCATGTCGTCAAGCTGAAGCCGCCGGTCTTCCAATCTTATCTCTCCCTCAAGTCCCCAATCACCGTCTGGGTATTCTGATATGGGTCAAAATCATGATCACCTGGCTGAAGTCATCTAAGCTATCAAATCGACGACGCACAGTGTTGACGGCTTCACTCTTAGCGTAGGCAATGTCGTCAGCCAGAATGGGGTAAGCGTGTCGCAAGTCGGACGCCCACTTGTGGATCATGTGGTAAGGTCCTTCGGGAAATCGGGCTTCGAATTCAATGCGCTTTCTGAAGGTGAAGTACAGGATCTGTTAGCGGATTTCGCGTGTAAGCGTCGCGAAGGTTGGTGTTGTGCATGAACTTAGAGTGAGAAGGTGATGTTGGAGATATCTGAGGTTGACGCATTTGAACTGACGGTGGGAATACCTGCGAACGTGACCTCATTTAGTACTTCCCGTGTCAAGACTCACGAACGGCATATCAAATTGCTCCTTCGAGTTTTCGGATTCTGTGTCGATATTCCATAGTGACGATGGCCATGAGAGTGTCCAGGCCGAAATACTCCATATGATACAACCACACAATTCTTCTATGCTAACACATGCTGCTCCAATCAACAACGGGAAGGCGTGCCACATAAAAACGGATTCGATCACTTTGGCCACTTCTTCCAACCACGACCATGTCCTCTCTGGGAGATAATTAGCGTATGTCCATGTCCAGAACTCTGTTTTGTCAGAACTCACCTGCTTCCACTGTTGCACCAATTTCGGCATCTCCAGCATAGCTCTCTTCCTCTTTTGCAATCTACCCTTCACAGTTCTCTCCCACGCCTTACCCTTGACCTTCTCTCCCACACCTGTACCCTTGACTCTCAATCCCTGTTCTTCACGCTTTTGCGCCTTCACCCACGGCAATTTGTTCGTATGTGGTAGCAATTCGGCCACTCCATAATTGGCAGCTTTCTTGACCAGCTCAGCCTGTCTGCGCAAGGAAAACATCGGCGGTCTCCATCTGCCGGTTATGGGATTCTTCCAAGTTTGGAATGGATTATATGTAGGATCGGCAAGAGGTGTACATGCTAGAAGAATCTCTGCTGGTTCCAGGTTTCCCGTCGGCCTGGCAGGTCTTTGCGGCCCCATCGCGTAGGAGTCTGAGGGAGGGAAGCGGCGGAAGAAATCGAGTAAGGTTGGAGGTAGCGTTTTTCCATACTCGATCGCTCTTGTGGCGGCTCTCTGGGATTCCCTTTTTCTTTTCTTAAGTGATGAGATTGGAATAGGATCGAGGGATCTGAATTCGCTCCGAGGTAATGTGGCTGTCGCCATACATCTCGTTGTACATCTCGCCGGTGATGTAGTGCATCGCATCAATGGTTTCCTGGTCATCCATGGTTCCTTCGTCAAGCATCGTAGGGCGTCCCTCGATGCAGCGGCAATGGCAGACATTGTGATTGTTATGTGTGGATTGGAGATAACTGACGGGAACAGACTCGGAGTTTACTTTTCGAATAAACACGAGTCATGGCACCTTGAGCTTCATGGACATGGACATCCAACGCGGCTGTCTCTGCCTTGCAATCACCACCTACAACAAACACCACAAATACAACAATTCAACATGGTAAGCTGGAATACTCTTTGTTGCAGTCAGAATCATCATGAATCCCGCAAAATCTGTTTGCTTCAATAAAGGTCACTGCCTTACGATGCCCCAATCCATCATCACATACCCATACCGCCAACCACCATTACCCATCCTAACAATGCCCTAGGGATCACCTTTCGCCATCAACGGCGGCGCCTGCGTAGCCATGGTCGGAAAAGACTGTGTAGCCATAGCCTGCGATCTTCGTCTCGGTCTCCAAGCCCTCACCGTCTCCAACAACTACCCCAAGATCTTCCCCTTCGGCGACGTCTACCTAGGTCTCACCGGCCTCGCCACCGACATCTCCACTGTTTCCGATCTCCTACGCTACAAAGTGAACATGTACCGTCTCCGCGAAGAACGCGCCATCTCGCCCCAAACCATGGCCAACCTCGTGTCCAGCAGTCTATACGAGAGGAGGTTTGGTCCATACTTTGTCTCTCCAGTAATCGCGGGCATCAATCACACGAGCGGGAAACCATTCATTTGTGGATTTGATAGTATTGGATGTATCGATTTCGCAAAGGATTTCATTGTGAGCGGAACGGCGAGTGATCAACTGTTTGGAATGTGTGAGGGCCTATGGGAGCCAGATTTGGTACGAAGATATCGAGAATGGAATCATTGGATCAAAGCTAAAAAGATTCCAGGGTCCGGACGAGCTTTTTGAAACCATCTCGCAAGCACTTCTTAGCGCTGTTGACCGAGATGCTTTGTCTGGCTGGGGAGCACACGTCTACATCGTCGAAAAGGACAAGGTCACGAAGCGCCTGCTGAAGGGACGACAGGACTGAACGAGGAGGAGAGATACCAGATGGACGACCATTGAAGTCAAGAGCGGAGAAGAAGATGTACGATGCTGGAATGGGTCCACACGAATTTGGAAGGAGTCTGCGGGATACAACATTATCATCATAGAGACACTAGTGCGGCGTCCGGCATGTTCTCGGCCAGGAGTATCAAATGAATGATCTAAACCACCCCCCGCAACCGATCTACAGAAACGTGCCACCGGATATCACACCAGGAACCGGAACCTATGGATATCAAAGCTTGATTAAGATAGATGTCACTCTGACGTTTAGCATATTCTGGACAGCTGGATTCGTTGGGCGGAATAAATGGCTTGAGTATAAGCATTTCAACCATTTAGTTCCTCTCTACCTCGAACTTCTCATCATATCTTGTGAACCACTTGCTCCGACTTCTGTCAGGATTGTATCACTGAGAAAGATTGTCAGTGCTAACTTATTGAAGTCCAGAAATACTTCAGTAGTAATGTCGACACTCCAGCTTCAATCTTATAAAACTTTGCAAGTCGAGGAAGACTGTAGGATATGACCCCCAGAGGAGTTTGCTCCGCCTTGAACATCCATCTCACAGCTGCATAGCTCACAGTGGTTGCAGAATCATACCTCAGCAAAGTAAGCGTATACAGCCCCAAAAACCAGAGTAGATGTGCTGACATGAATTTGCGCAACGTCTTAGGGCCGGGTGCTGTTGAAAGATGAAAGAATCGACCCATACCTTCTCCTATCCCTTACACATCTTCATCAATCGAGAGAGAAAAAAAACTCACTTCCTTATTAAGGCAGAATTTTGCACGGTCTCACAAGCTTAGCACGCCTTTCATTGAGCACCTGGACACGAGATGGCATCGTAGCATCGTCAACAGCAGCTCGACACTTCACTGCCTTTTTTCGCCTGTGCTTCAATTGAACAACCCCGAGTCGCGCGGACAAAATCACTTCCTAGCTACCTAGCTACTAGTCGCCTCACCCACGCAACCTCAGCTGAGCCTTTGATTGCTCGACTCCATCAGCCATAAGAATTGTTCTGGAAACAGTACTGTCCAAGGACCCATCTCTTCCAAATTTGGTGGCTATGGGAAATCCTCGGCATCATCACTAGGAGGTACCAGCATCGTCTGTACGATCGGCGTTTCCGTTACCCTCGATTCGTTCGAGAATAAGCCATGCCTATCTTACCATCCGGCAACCACCTTCAACACTCTGATGTTGTTCCTCACCTCTCCATCGATATCATTGGTGCTCGTTGCGGTTGCAGCCTGCATCTGCCAGCCCCAGCGGCATTAATTCAAACAGCTACAAACGGTCTGTAACTTGACGCTCTTCCAACAAAAGAACCGCTGGACTTTGAGTTCTCTTCAATTACTAGCCAGCGCTCGGCCGCTGTGGCTGATAAACTTAAAATCTGCGATCACGATTGTTACGATCGGCATGGCCACCTTCATGCAACAAGTGTTTCATTCTGATCGTCAGCGTTACGGCAATTTCAATGGTGTGAACGCAATCTCAAGTGCTCAGTGAACACGGCCTTATGATGGTGGACAATCGATCCTGAAAATTACAGGCGTCAAACTGTATGAAGAGAATCTTGAGATCACCACTAATCTGAGCGACGGATTAACAGAAGCTGGGAGTTATAATCGGCTTTTCGCACCTAAAAGTTCCTTTGACGTCGGTTTGAACCGTCTAAGAGGCAACAGCGCCTTCCCAATGTTCGACCGCTTGGCGTTTCGCAACAGGTGTGGCAATGGTGCATCTTGTGGTCCATTAGCAGCAGACGAGGCTGGCACGTGTAAATATTTCTTTCTCGGCAATTTCCACGTCATGTTCGAAGAACTTGACACGCTATCCCCAGTGGATAGGCCAGGATCCAAACAACAGGCACCACTTGGATTTTCTACTCCAACCATGACAGTAGCCATTCTACAGTTCTCCCGAGTAGCCCAGAAAGGAAGCGTTGGCGATCACGCAAACGAGCGAATACAAGCCCGGCTATGTGTACCAACACATACAATCTCATAGTCGGGAATGGTGTGATCAGTTCTGCCATGATTTTCCCGAAATGATGGAAAAATCCATCTTACTGTATTCGGCCATCTCATTTGTCATCACTATAGGAAGAACGCTGTGCTGAAAGCGAAACTCGACTTATTGGCCAAAGACAAATCGATCACGAAATACCTCTTTAACGCCGCTAGTAATGCCGGGATTGTAACAGATACCAATTCAGCTGAGCATATCGTTTGCCTCCACCACCTATCTCCATGGTCCTTTTGTGCTGCTGTTCATGGTTCTTCTTATTTCCATTATTGTCCCCGAATCGAGACATGATTCCAATCTGAAAGTCCTCAAGTCTAGCAGCCGTGGTCCAAAAACTAGTTGTTCATGCGAACAGACAAGCGGACGATCGTGGTCGCTTTCCTCTTTGCTTGCGTGGGACGAGGACTATGGGCAAGGCTGCAGAGGCAGTAGATATGATCGAGGGGGCTCTTTCTCGAGTCAGAACTTCGGGACAAATGAAGGCAGCGGTCTATGGGCGTCAATTCTTGTTCAGTGTGCGGAGCTGTCAGCCTAGGAAGTATGAACACATGATGTGTTGGTGGGATCGTCATGCCTTTCGAAACCCGCGAGTCCAATGGACTCAATGGACCCCGATATACGACAACTCCCGCGAGATGTTCGCCACCGACGCGTTTGTTTACTGTCCACGCGACATACAAAAATCGTCACTCGAGAATCGAGCCATCATCTGCTCCTTTTCATCCACTGCTACTCCGAAAGTCCATCAATGGAATAGGGCAACACGCTCCCTCTACATATCTTTGTGTCACCACTGTTGTCTTGTCATCAGAGTTGGCGTCAACACTGCCGCCTCGACATAACTCAGAAACCATCGCAAACCACTTCCTTCCTAGACAACACCACAATCGCAACATCCCGTCGCACTCGTGTCGCCAGGACTTTACCATCCTCACTCCTAGAAAGAGCTTTTCATACTAGAAACGCAACGCTTTTGTTACTGGTCTCAGGGCCTGTCTTCCACCATGTGCCGCCAATTCGTCTCCATCGGCGCCTGCAAACACCACCGCTTCACCGGCCTTTACGAAAAATGTCTTGAGGCCATCTCCAACATGAGCATCTGTAGCGGCGCCGTCAACGCGACCGAGCTCATTGATCGCGCTCACATCATTCTCGATGAACATATCAATCTATGCGAGCCCTGCGAATCCTTCTACAACCAAGGCCTCCTCCTCGCCAAAGACGCAATTGACCTCCAAGGCTATGTATCCCTCGAAGCCAAGTGCGAAGCAGAAGAGACCGGTAAAAAGATGAGGGCCAAGGAGTTCAAACTGCTCATCCTGGAGGATGCGAAAGCGAAAAGGGGAGCGGCAGTTGAATTTGCGGAGAAGAAGCGAAAGGACGATATTCGAGATGGTAAGGTGGCCCTCTCGACGACAAAGGAGCAGGCCAAGGCAGTCAAGCGATTCCCAGACCCAATGCATGATCGTCGTCTGGCCAAGAGCAAGACCGGGAATAAAGTACACTTTGGAATCAAGCCGCCTTATATGGAAGAAAAGCGGTGGCATCGCCACAATACCCATGCGAACAACCAGGCTGACAACCTCCCTACCTTTGGAGCTGGTGTTCGTGAGGTTGAAGACGTAGAAGACGATGAGACAGAAGGCGTTCGGCTCGAAGAAATGCAGGATGTCGTTATGCTCGCAGGGGCCGAAGAAGTTGCAGAGATGGAAGAGATTGGAGCTCAGGAATTCGAGAATGGGGTTGAGAAGGCCAAATTCGCGGCTTTGATCACAAAAAAGAGAGCCAGAAGGGGCACGCGTACTTCGATGACGGGTGGTTATGGAGTCATTGAGGCGGTTGAGGATCTTGATGGCGAGGAACAAAAGGTGGTGAGAGTGCCGCAATCCCGTGTCCGATTCATCGAGCATGACAAGAAGCCTCCTCATCTTGAGCGCACCAGGAAACCTCAAGGTGACAGGCACAGGCGCACATTTCTTTAGTGAGAGGGCGCTCCATTATGTCTTGCGGGGCGGAACGCAGATTTGAGATTTGAGGTGTCGGATTGTGAGAACGTAGGATACTTGTTGGATGGCAGCCATCTTGTCGTTCCTTGGAACTAGGTTATTGTACTCACATCTTAGTTGATATGCAGCTCAATGTGCAACAATGGCATACTTCATGATGTTGAAAAATATTGGGATTGAGCAGCTGAACATCGACATTGATAATTTGCTGATGATTCCGTCCGTGAAGCTTTCCAGAATTTTATTGATGTTAATCGATTGCAATTTGAGATGGACCTTCAGCCTGGAAAGATATTATATAGCGGGCAGTCACCGTGACCACTTTTTTCAAACCGTAAATTTACAGCCAAGTAATACCTTGAGAGGTGGAATATCGGACGATGTAATCCCACAACATTGAGTGGAAGGACATCTCCTATGATATTCATCTCACATCATTCTCCCCTATCACTGCCCCAAGCCAAACAACTTCACCGCATTTCCCCTTACAAACCCCTCCAGCTCATCTCCCCGAAGCAATCTCTGCTTCGCAATCTCCCTCACGAACTTCGCGCCCGTCTCATTATTAGAGAATGGACAATCCACGGAGTACAAAACGTGATCTCGTGAACTGACTTTGAAAAGCAATTCCAAAGGTGCAGTGTCGAACATGCCACTCGTCGTTACCCATACATTTTCTTTCCACACTTCGCTCATGGGGCGTTTGATGTGCGACCATCTAGATGCAGCTTTTTCTTGTCGTTGCATCATGTAGGGAAGTAGTTCCCCCCTGTGACCTAATACATTCTTGACTTTTGGAAACGATCAAAGACACCGGCGGCGAGAAGACGCAGGGAATGTATCCTTCAGGTATCGACAACACTCTCATACTCAGTGGCAAATATCCGGGAATGCAGCGTTCCGAAGCAAGAAAGAGAAGGAAGAATCTACCCAGTCTCAATGTGCCATCCAAAAACAAACGCACACAACCCCATCGCTGTGTAGTACGAAGGACTACTTCCACCTACTTCCTCGCTGTTCGATCCACAGTATCCACCCGCTATACCCTCCGCCCCCACGGCCTCTTGTTCTAAGATCGTACCTACTACCATCATCATCTCCTCCTGATCCTCCAAACTGTGCAGTGTACCACTTCCGCCTATCCGCGATTGCAACTGTACCTGCCGTTGTACTCGCCAGCAGTAAGGCATTTAGCATGATGGTAGGGAAGGTTCCGGAAGGCTTTATCGCATCCGTCCGCGTCGGAAGTTCCGCATGCTCTGAACAATTTATGGTATGCTCCCTTAACTACACATCTAGTATATGGCGCACTTTCTCCAAAGTAACATTCGCAAAACTCGCCGACAGTACAATGTTTTGCTTCAGCAAAGTCGGCTGCGAAGAGAGCGGCGAGGGCGATAGTAGAACTAGGCGTTTATTAGAGGGCTGAAATAAGTCTATGGCTACACAATTACTAGCGTACAACAATTTCATAGTACCGTGATTGATCGGCAGTAACTAGAAAGCTGTGGACTTGTTTATATCGAAGATGAAGGTGGTTGTTGGTGGATAGGGATCCGACTTGGTCAAATGTCTCGAAAAAGGATGTTGATAACAGGCAATCGAATCTCGAACAAATCCATCGACATATATACTAGACGGCGAGTATTCAGGAATCAGGATTTAGACAAAGAGGACGTAGACAAAGATGACGCTACTAAGGTTACCATGTCCGTTTCCACCTCTGTATCTGAAAAATGAGATGGATTACTGCGTATATCCACAAAATTAAATAACCGTCCCTAGTTAAACAGTACTACAACCATAGCGATCATCAGCTACTTTGAGAAATCCAACACTCTATACCCTAGTAAGTAATACAAAAGCACTCTCTATATCCCATTAAAGTATTTCAGCGGAGATAGCGCGATAGGGACAATTTGGGTGAAGTTTACATGGTAGCTCTTAATTAGCGATCGACGACACTAAAAACGAATACTTTGATGGAATTGAGGGAGTACACAGTACTGACTACTGTGTATAGTAGTACCGTATTTCCCGCACCAAGCCCCTGGCCAGGATGGCCTTAAAATAGCCATTGCGGTAATCGAATAGGTAACAACCAAACTATAAAGAGCGTAATTGCTACTCCTTCAAGCGCCGACTACACAGTAATCTTTTCAAGCATGGATTGCAACCCCAGCCAGCGAATTTGTGCGGGCAATACCACAGTATGGGTAGTTGAGGTTGGGTGGGTGACCACCAGGTCTCCATAACTCTCAGACCGATAATTCGATATCACCATGTCTCCCGGGGCAAAGGAGGGGTGCTTGTATACGGGAATATGCAAGGTTTCTGCCGCGGACCAACGTCGTCGTATTCTTTTCCAGCATAGAATTTTCCTTCAGCATGGCAACATGGCAATCGACAAGCGTGCCCACGAAATCCAGGTCTTTGATTTACCGTATTAGTTCTCTTGCAGCTGCACTAGGGTCTTGCGTTGGGAGGGTTGCGAAGCCTGAGAATCGAGTTGGATGTTTTTGGACAGCGGTGTGGAGTTCATCATTTATTACTGAGCACAATTCGGGTATGGGATCGTACGGAAATGACGTATGAGACAAGATCTGGCGACTGACGTTTCCAGAATCCATATCCTGTAATCGTGATTCGGACAGGGAGGAGAGTTTGGAATTGAGAGGACCAAAACTGATGGATTTGGAGCCATAGTAGGAGGTTGAGGCTTGGGAGGTGTAGTGTTCCTCAAGGGTGATGCAAGGGGTAATGGAACTCATTGTAAAATATGTCTCGTCAATCCCGTCACACCCGTCTTACTGTAGATTGTCGCGGTTCGGATTATCGCTCGTATAGTTCTAGTCCACGGGTGCTCTTAGCGCTTGAATAGAAGCTTTGTCATCTGCAGCTAACTGGAGATCAGCTTAATGGGCCGAGTACAGATTGTTGCACACTCACAGTCGATCATCGTGGTTTGCGTCGATGATGAGGCTGATCTGAAGGCATCCAATTTTCGCTGCTCCTAGGAATGTTGTCCTAGATGCTAAGACATGTTAAGCTGTGACATGCAGTCTCAATTCTCTTCGTCTTCGTTTGTTTGGAGTCACGCTCTGGCGAACCGATCATGAATTTTATCTATACAATCAACTGATACCTTACGAACCCGGATTCCACAGACCATGTCCCTTTCCATATCGAGAGGCCAAAGTATTCTAATAGCGTAACAAGGACGTCGCTCTGAGCAGTAACGAGTATCCAAATAAAAAGCAATTCAACCACCTTTCGTCCAACTATCGCAAAAAGATCAGAAATGATGAATCCAAAACAACCATACAGTGACTCACCCATCCCTCTCCATCTCTGCCTTCTTTCCTGCCTTCTCTCTATATGCATCCGTGATGCTTCCACCCTCTCCACTCGCCTTCAACGTCTTCTGTGCCTTCTTCCCAGTAGCATCTTTACTATCCTTTGCACACCCACAATCGTAGAAGTCCCCAATGTTGCTGCAATCAAACAATTCCTTCTTCAAGCTCTTATTCACTTCGTTATGGACATGGCAACCCCATGCCGCAGCTGTACTTCTCGTCGCAACCTGCGGCGGGAACTTCTTCAGGATAATGCCGAAATGCTCGGCGCATTCCCCACAGGGATAAAGGCGTTGGAAGAGGTGGATGTATGTATTTAGAGCTGAGGATTCGTCTGGGGTGGGTTTGTCAGGGAATTGGGCGAAGGTTGTGTGAAAGAGTTTCCAGGCAGCGCGGCCGAGTTCTGCTTTGAGGGTCGCGTTGCCGATTTTGGAGGCTATGGCGTGGCCGGTAAGATCAGGTCCTTTGGCTGAAGGAGCGTTGGAGGAGTTTTTCTTTGGTGTGGTGGAGAGCGGTTGTTTGACTCCTGGAACTGAGGAGTGGTAAGACGAGAGAAAGAGAATGGTGAAGATTGCGGCGAGAAGGAGGGGGAGGAGTATGCCGCGTCGCTGTGGGTTGGGGCGCATATTGAAGTACTCGGTAAAGAAAAGGTTACAACGTAGGATTGCTATATAACATGGCCAAGTTTTATCATGCTGGTGTAATGGAGAGAGATCTATTCTGGCTCGTCTGGGTAAGGTCACGGTTGCATCTTACACCCTGCCCGGGGTCAATATAAAACGCGTCGCGCACCAACCTCACTTTAAACTTTCACCAACAATACAATTAAACCAGGATTTCAAGGCCACATCATCTTACCAACTAGCGGAGAAAGTCTCAAATAGAATGAAGAATCAAAGGCCCACAATGCAGCAGTAAATATGCTAGCTCAATGCCACCATGCCGTGTACGATTACACGAGTTTCTCTTCGAACTGTAAGATTTGCTAACTTGAGCTCTACTGCAACAGATTATGCAATCGATGTCTGTAGGTGTGACTAAGTGCTGGATAAAAGCTGATGTCCTAGCTGCGCAGAAACAATGGTGAAAGTGTAATGATTTCTTAGGTAACATCTTCAGAACCTCACCAGCCTGGATCATCAGCATTCATGCGCGCGACTCGTGACACCCTCCAGGTCACTCCGTCATCTATTAATCTATCGACCTCAAAGACTCATCTTACTATTCCACTCTCTTTCCTAGAATATCTTACAAGTTACGATTAACCGTCGGCGCTAGCCCTCAACCACTCATCATGGCTAGAACAGTGAGAATCAGCTGATGCAACGAAGCGGACAAGTCTGACCTGCTCCATAGAAGCAAGCTCCCAGAGACTGTGAACCTTCTTCATCATCTGATACCGAATTCCTTCTGCCGCTGGAGGCAGAGGCAGATGAATACTACCCTTTCGACGGTCAGCTCATTAGCATGGAATTCGGAGATGATATCGAAGACTCGTTGTTTGCACTGCAGAGAGTACAGTGGGAAAAGCTAGAACGAAGAAGCTCGACACTGCTAAATTCACAGCAATCTACAACCCTAGCATCGCGTAACAACAAGAAACGCGCTGGCTCCCCATTGACAAAAGAGAACCTAAAGTTGGACAATCTCGGAGACATGCGCAACTACAGCACAATCCTTGAAGAAAACGACCTCCCTCAACTCCTCCAACTAGACTCACTCGAAGCCCGGAAAATCATGTCTCTGAAAACTGCCACCAAGCTCGCCCAAGGGGTCCAAGAGCGCATACGCGACGAACTTCGTACCAAGATTGGGCCCGTCCAAATTTCACTCGAGAAAGAAGTCACAGAAACAGAAAAGAAAGCGAAAGTTTGGCAAGCAGCTCGCAATACTAATCGGAAATCTTTGAAGGAAGCGGAGAAGGCTGTCCTTCTTGCAAGGGAAAGGCTAAAGGGGAATGAGATGAGGATCGTAGAGATGGAGGAAAAATTGGGGGAGAAGAAGAAGACACGAGTTCTGATGCAGAGGTTTAGCGATGGTGAGGAGCTTAATGAGGGAGAGATGGAGAAGGTTTTGGTGGTTTGTAAGGGTGGTGTCTCACAATCTGATGAGTGAGTGGTGACTTCCAAATGGGAGCGATGAGTACTTGATTTCCTAACGGCGGACATTGGGAAATCTCAACTGATGTTATTCAGGCACTGGTGGAAGAAAAGGACATCGAATGAGTCGAAGAAGTCTCACCTCAGAAACACTCGTGCAGAGGCTTACATGCCCAAAGCTCAACCTAGTTCAATGGTTAGCCTGTCGATTCTGTGCATTTTAAGGGCACCCTTGAAGCCGACCCGACTAAAACGCAGACATAAGAAAGTCATAATTGGACTTCAGTCGGGTCTCTTGCCTTCTTTCTCTTACCAACTCAAATGAAGTGCCGTGGCTCGGAAGAAATTGTACGATATCAGTTTTTAAATTAGTCAAGATCGAAGCAGGACCTCCCTAGATCCTCCTGATGATACGAACCTTGAATTTGAAGAATCAAAACCTTTCCACTCATCCAAGCATCAATAATTTATCCATCTCAGATATCACCTTTCCTACGAACAATCTTCGAAAATTTGATTTCTCCCAGATCTTCGTCTACAAGTTCCTCGGAAACTCGCGATGGTTTTCTGTACAAATACCGATAACTACTAGTGTCGAGCGAAGATCCAGCATGTGCAGATTGGAGTCTATAATCGGATAAGTATGATATCCATGACCATGAAGGATGATATTGGAATGCGGATATATTCCTCCAAACAAATGTAATGGGAAGGATGAGATGAAAAATGGGGAACAGAAATGATAGTGACGATAGTCCAATCACAACTGTTTCCGGGAATTTCGGTTGACAGGCAAGACAAGTCGAACTAGAAGGCAAAGTTCTCATGTAGTAGAGTTAAGAGATCAATGTATGGTCATATCTGAATCCCTATTATGATGAGTCTGGATGAAATAAGCAATTCCTGTAGTGGGAAGTCTTCGGCGAGACAGTGCAGGTATGGCCGTATGAGTTGGCAGTATGACGACCGTAACGGCGCATATCGAGGCGGACCAGAGCTGAGCGTTGCAGGCAATAAGACATGTTAGTTGGCAGTAGTGCCCATCAGGCCGACATTATTCTCTTCATCTTGGTCATGACGGAGATGCCGCTGTTATGAAACGTTTCTGATGAGCGGGGGTGGTGTACCAAATCCTGAGCAATCCTGACGGCGCGCTGTAACCACAAAAGTATATCGTAAAGCTAACGATGGTGGTGGTGATGGGGGGGACATGGTTCATGGTGTATATCGAGGGTACACAGTATATGAGGCCGGTGTGCAGTAGTACAAAGCCAGTGAGTGGATGGACAAGGAATGCAATCCCGATCCTCAACGTCATCTCCCGACAGCGGTTTGTGGGAGCAACCTTGCATCGGATTCGGATACCATTGTATTGGGGGAACTCTAATTGAAGATGGGACGGGAGCATGGTGGAGAGATGTCCGCAGCAGTATAGAAGCTACGGCCATAATACCTAGGGAATTGATGGAATTTCCTTCTACTGTGTACACAGTACTGTGGTAGGAGGTAGCATCGGGCGCCACTGCCGTAAAATAACGGTGCAGGGGACCCTTCCTCCCTTCGCAAACTCAGGCTCAGGTCCCTGAGTACAGGACCTTCCCTTCCCGCCTTACGAACGACAACATTCATCGCCGCACCGCTCCGCTCAGCCAGCATTCAAATGCTACATACAATGCAAACCACACACCGCAAGCTATCCAGATATATAGCAAATCATAAGCCATACATCACCGACTACCGCGACCGTGGCTGAGCCATTCGCTCCACTGCATCAGCATCAGCATCAGCTTCAGCTTCAGCTTCAAAAGAGCCCCTTCTCCACTCCTGGCCGTCTTGTCTCAAGTATACCTCTGGACAGCATCAACTACCGCCAGTCGGAGATTACCACAAACACCTGTCAATTGCTTCGTCTGCAGCATACCTCATCTTTTCCCAGAGCCACATCGTCCTTTACACCGCCTCCACATCCCCATTTCGACCTGTCTGATCCATTTCGCGAACGCGCCGGCCAAGTCGGCTGAGCAGCTATAATGGGAGCCAAGGATACGGATCGCCACGATGGTGGTGAACGCAATTGGCTCTGGCGCGGCTTCCAGTCTGCTGTCTTCTTTTATGTGTCCTGCGGACCATGCTTTGAGCAATCTCGTCGGCGGAAAAAGTTAAAGGAAGCAAAGGCGTCACAGCGAGCCAGAGACAACGACGGATCCAGCGGCATGAATCTTCAGCCTGCTCCTTTTCAGACCAATCCACACTGGAACGAAGAGATGGCACTAGGTCCCAGTCCGCCTTCGCGTCGGACGAACACAATTGCAAGTCGGGGCATCACAACTTCAGGCACTGCTACCTCGCAATACTCTACAGCCGGGAGCAGTTTGAGCGATCTTGGCCCAGCGCAGAGTGTGAGCTCCGTACACTTGGCAGGCCATTCGTGGAACACGAAGAGGTATCAGCGTGCAGACGAGGAATTTGTCTACTTTCCGGCTTTGGAAGAGGTTGAGGACCGACCAACCACCCACAGGCAGATGAGCGATAACTCTAGAAAAGGATCTTCGGTTGGAGTGGCAGGATGGTTTGCGGAACCCGTAGAGAAACCGTCGAATATCTACTACATGCCTGCGCGAGCACCGCCTGTGAATGATTTGCACCCGCCAGTCGTGAGCACAGTGCCTGCGAAGAAAGAAGAAAGAGCCTGGATGAAGGAGCTACCACCGTCAGCTTCCTTCATGAATGGCAAAAAGGGTGTGACTGCTCGATCGCGAAGTGGCAGCGGCACGAGTGGAAATAGTAGTCTGAGGACTAGGGATCGAAGCTTGGGACGACGAGTCGGCCACAAAATGGTCGAAGACAAGGTAAAGCGTGGTGTGACGCCTTCGTTGGATGATGAGCCAAGTCAGCCAAATCGCAAGTCCACGGCAACAGCTTCCACAGGACGTTCATCGCCAATGAAGGGAAGAGGCAGCAACTCTCTCGATGTGGACGAGCCCGAGCGGACACGGTCAAAACGTAAGAAGCGCCCACCACCGGTCCAGATTCCTATCTTCGATACTTCAACTCATGTTGACGAGTCGAGTTCGAGCTCTCCAGATGTCCTGCGTCCAAAACTGAATAAAGGAAACCGTCCCAAGCCTACGGCCGCGCCTGCAAAAGTGCATTGTACGACCGCTGGCCGGCAAGATCATGGAACAAATTCCCGATCATCAGAGAATTCTATGCCCAGAGAAAGTAAGGACATAAGCCCAATTCCCGTCTCTTCCTCTACATTGTCCTCACCTGAACTCTCCACTGCCCCATCCACACCAAGTTCGAAATGCTCTTCAACTCGAGGTCTAGGCCTAAAGGTTGGTGGTGGCAATGGAGAGTTGGTCGACGAGTACACCCCGAGTCCTCGCAAGCGTAAGCAGAGGAAAGATACTAAGACGGACCTCGAAGTCGATTCAGATTATCACGCGGCCATGTATGCAGAAGAAATGCGCGCACAGGCGATGAACGAGTTGCGAGTCAAGGATTCGAGTCTCCGGACGCTCCAGGACCAGGTCGAAATGAGGGCACTGCAGGGGAACAAATTCATTCAAAGCCCAGTTATCGAAGCAAGGATGCCATTGCCAAAGGACTCGCTCGAGGCGGAGGGGTTCTCGCTCGGTGAGAGAAGGAGGTGGAGTCTTGATTTTTAATTCTCAGTCGCGCTGATACATCTGTCCTGATTAGCGTTTTGTTTACACTTGGGCCTACGCACGCTTTCACTGGCACGGCGCTGCGGTCGTTTTTCTTATGTTATGACTTGCATCGGGTGGCTTATGAAAATTCTTGTTGTCATCGTTGCATTGATGAGGGAATGATGTTATGAAGGGGGTGTTTTGAGTCGGCGTTCAAGTTGAAAGGAGTAACGCGTTGGCTCAAGGGCAGATTGATGGGATCATTTTCCGCGCTTCTCTTTTTGTACATACATAGCTCATGGTTAGAAACTGATACAAATGTGTACATAGGTATATCAAATACACAGTTTCTCTTGAGAGGTAAGTGCATTGTCGCATTTGATTGGATTGTCATTGGAAACACGATAATTACTCGCTGGCATTGTTACTTTCCTGGCGATACCGCTGCTTACTTCTATCACAGCTTCTTGTATTGTCTCCATTTGCATTTTTTTTAGAAGTTCCAGTCTCCTTTCAAGATGTGTCTTCCTCTAGACCCAAGATCGTCTCTACCTCCTCTTCGCTCAATTGCTTTCTCGCCTCGAACTTTGCTAGTATGGTAGAAGGCATGCTGTAGCCGCTCAATCTCCGCCTCGTTCTTCCTTCTGTTCTCAATGCATTCATTTAGCTTTGTTTCCGCCTTTCTGATTCGTTTCGATGTAGGCACCCAGTCTCTATTTGTCCTGTCAAGTGATGTCGGCTTTGAACACGCTCTCGATGAAATACTGGTACCGGTTTTTTTGGACGCTGCTGGATTTTTTAGAGGTCTTTGATTTTGGTTTTGAGTGAGGGGTTGAGGGGTCTATATGATCTTTACCTTCTTAAGGAGTGATACTGAGGTGTTTGGGTTTCAGGGTTTTAAAGCGGTGGAGGAAGGTGGTGTCTTGTTTGAGGAGTGTGGCGAAGTGGAGTGTGTAGGGAACATATTAGGATGGAAAGTCGATGGCTTGGGATAGCTTAGTAGAGGCACACTTGCTTTGCTATAATCTAAAAGGTTCCTGATATTTATCGAAGTTTGGGACTGAGCGCTAGGTGGGTAAGTTGTGACTTGAAAAGGGTGGATTTCTTACTGGGTTTCTTGCTGACCTTGATGTTGATGTAGACACTTCTTGAGGTCGGACCCTTCCATTGCGTCTGGAATGGATTAGCTTTTCATCGTCAGGTTTTTCTTGAAGCCTTTTCGATTGTGAAGCTCTGTCGAGTTATGTCACGTCCAACATATTTCGGTCACTCAATAATCAACAGGCAGGAGGCTACTATGTAAACTCTGCTTCACTTCACTGACCCCACTTCCTCTGGATTTCAACTCGGAAGGTGCAGAGAAGGCGAGGAAAGAGTGAGAGCTTTCTAGCCACTCCCCATCATACAGCTGTTCGGCAATGCGGAACGTGCTACATTGTAGCAACTAGATATCTCAGGACCAAAATGCGCGGATGGATTTCTGTTCTACCTCAGCAGAAATCTGGGTCGTCTCATTGGTCCTTGTTCTCTTATTTTCTTCTAATTCGAAAGACATGTGGGTTTCAAGTCGAAAGATGGATAGGACTCTTTGTCCGTGAGACATCGTGGCCTTCGTAGCCGGTGAGTGAGCACAGTCATCTGAAAGCGAAGAATGTATCGACTCTTGTGCAGATGGTTTACGCCGGATGCTGATGATGTACATGCCTGGTTCGTCCTAGGTAAAGTACAGCCTGCTGACTGCTCTCAATTCTGAATTCGCATTTGACACCAATTTTTTCCTGATTTTTTGGCAACTCGATGTCAGAAGATGATGTATTACGGGCCGTGAGTGAATGAGGACAACATCGAAATCGAGTTTGAACAATGTCGCAGCCATGGCGATCGGTGCTTATGGCCCCGCTGACAGCTGTCCTTCACTTGAGATGCGGGCATGTGGACAATGATAGGATTGGTTTCTTAAGCTACCTCCTCTACTCTTATGAGGCTTGTCGTTGCTACTCCAAGAGAGAGAGAAGGGTAGCTGTCACCTGCAGTAGGCCAAGCCTTGGCCACGGTCTTTCCAAACTCGGGGGTTTCCGATTCTGATCCCGTTGACCCGGTAACCACGATACGTTTGATCGGATCGTTGGTCAAATGTCTGGACATCAAGACAGGGGACTCACTGGCCTTATCACCCTTTTTAAATCCGGAATTCCGGATCCAGGTTGTGTCGCGAATGAATTTTGCCTACCTGTCTAAATGATCGTCGAACAGCCGGTATTTTCTGCGGAGACCAATCACGGTCACGGTGAGCTACAATATATATTTATGTATATTAAAATAGAACTATATTGGCAATGGGTTTTTTAGTCATCTATCGTACATAAGCTAGTGCGGTACCGAGAGATATGTTTTCGGGTCGATATTCATGAGGAGCAGCAAACGACAACGCCATGTCGATTCCATAGCTAATCTTCTGCGTAACTCCCTTTCTTGGGCCTTGCTTATTATGCCCTTGAAGAACGAATACGTTCTATTATTATTGGAAGTTCAGAATGGAGGGGGTGGGGGCCAGACTCCTATGCTACGAGTTATTTAGTGGATCCTACCACAATCTAGTCTTCACCCACTCACTCAGTATAGGTTTGTAAACAAAAGCTCTACATCCTAAAGAGTTTGGCCAATCGTCCACTGTCTTCCTTGAGCGATCCAAAAAACACCCCAAGATTGTGTCACCGTAGTCATAGAAGGGAACTTTCGCGCGTTGATCAAGTCAGTGATCATACTCGACGTCTTTTCCCAGCGGATACCATACTAAGGTTTATATTTATAGGCGGAATACTCCAGTGGAGATCGTTTCAGATAACTAATACGCCGTGAGGAGAACAACACCACACATGTGAGAATGAGCACCCTCTGTGCACGCCCGCAGGCCGAACCGGCCCTCACAAGATCATTCGTTCGAAATGAATACCTATCCCGACCGAAGCACCGAATTTTAAACGAGATCTACGGAGGAAATTCTGAGATTCGGGGTACGCGAAAGTGACCTATCATGGAGGTATAAGTACGAGCAATTCCAATCCCCGAGGGAGAGGAGAATCAGAGAATCTTATTCTTCCCTCATCTCCAGTTCAACATCCATCGTTCTGAATTCGCCGACAATGCAGTTCTCCTCCATCACCGCCGTCCTTCTCAATCTCGTCCTTCTCCAAGGCGTCACCGCTCAGTTTTGTTCACGTCCTCCAAGTGACTGTGTACTTGCTAGCGTACGATCTCTATAGTCCATGTACGCGTCGCACTTCCGCTAACCTATAGTAGTGCGCAGAGCGTGGTCTCTATGCTCCAAACCCACTTAACTCTTGCGGAGGGGTAGGTACCACGTACTTGTCTCGAGGGTATCTACTGACGGGTTTGAATAGTGTGTTGTACCAGGCCAACGCCAACCTAACATGGGTATCTGTTGTAAAACCGGGATATTGTATTGTTATTTTGATAGCGGGCGCCCACAACGCTCGGGTCCAAAGGGTATCTCCAATTAGCCCTGGGGGCAGCCTCTGGGTTGGCTTAAGCCTATCGAGAAATGATATGGTCACCGTAGAGCTCGGCTCTTGACATTGCACTTGTTACTTGCGGCATCAATAGTAACCTCTGGGGTTAGCTGAATAGTGTTAACAGAGGTTCTCGGAACGAAGCAGAGAAAATTTGACAATTGCGATGTCTGACTTGCGATTACAGTGACATGCAGCTCATGGTTTTCCTCACTTCCATAGCGTCCATCTGGTCCCTAAACATGAGCACATTTTCCAGTCCAAGATTTCCTAGCTATTGCCTTGAAACCCATTCAATCTTTGCGGATGAAGCACAAGGAGGAGATTGCCAGCACCCGCCCAGCTTTACCCAACTTAGCCCGACGAACCTCTTCTAACTTCACGGTGCTCCCGCCTAGATAGTTCCTTCCCCATCAATACAGCGAAAGAATAAGTTCAGTTGGCAGGAGGCTGCAAGCTGATTAGGTTTTGTGGTACATACACTATCCTTGCCGTCAGCGAGTCGAACCAACCAAAAATGAAAAAAGACAGAACCTCTAGTTTGCAAGCCGCCGCCGGAACAACCTTCGAACAATATGTGGTATCAATCCTTCCATTTTTCTTAAATCTAATTCCGATCAGCACGTCAACAGAATGGCAAGGAAGCACTCAGCTCACCCAGTTTCACGTTGTTGGGAGTTGAGGTGAGGCCGGTTCGCTACCAAGGCCGCTAGTAAGTGCAATAGTGAAGACACTCCCCCCAAAAAATCGCAGGACCGAAACGGTATACTGGAACTCATTCGGTACCTTAGGACCTTGACTCATCGAGGGGAAGGAACGGCCAACTGCAGGACCCAATGGAAACCTTGGAAACAGATAGGCTGCGCTTGGATTTGAACAACGTGAGAACATGGGCTTCCATATCGCCTACTGGGTATCGAGAGTGAGATATCCCGATTTTTATTCAAGGGACGGGAATGTGGAGAATTAGAATAAGGCCGCGTTGGCGGAGGCATGGGAAGAAGAATTAATGGGGGGTTGAGCTTCAACAAGCATCGTCTGGGGATCGCGTGGGCGAGGGATCATCGAGTTGATGGGTGTGTGGCTTCGCTCGCTATGTTTGATGGTTTTGGAAGTTGAAGATGAATAGGTTGGGTAGTCGGGATTGTAATGGTGGCGAGGATGGGTGGAAGGAGAGGTTGGTAGAGGGAGGAGGTATGTCCGACATTCCAGTGTTTTGGCAAGATTTCTACGTTATCACGGTTTGGGATTTTGTTGTTCCTCTTTCTTACCTAGGTGCATTGTCGGAGCGCTTGGTGTTTGTGTTTGATTTGGTAGGTGGGTCGGTTGCTGAGGCGTTCACTTCCATTGTGACGCCTGTTCGTTACGATTGGTATGACCGCCGAATGACTCGTTGCCTGTCGCTGCAATGGAATTGAAGAGTGATTATACGTTTTGTCCGCTTGGCGATAGAACTCTCGACCGAGTGGGTTCGACTGGGAGATCTCGATAATAGATCTGCTTTTGACGATGGGTTATTAGTGTCTTCAGCACGAAGTATTTGATCAGAGGGCGATGGTAAGATGAGATCCACTTACCAGCGCAGAAAAATGCTATACTAACCCGGTGTGATGAATAAATATGACAATCGATTTGTATAAGGTCTACTTTTCGGCGAGGAAGAGGACTTAGATGTAGTAACGTATTATTATTTACTATTACTATTACCGCTCTCGCAGCTATTGCTGTGTGCCGCAACTCAGAGGCAGTTCCCTCCGTCCAAACAATGAAGAAGTCTTCGAGAGTAAAAGAGCGACAGTAAACCGTGTCGACCAACACCAGAAAGAGAAAACACGATAACCCCAGAAGTGAATGCGCCGATGCAAGTCCCACGCTTTTTGGCCGTCCCGCTGATGCATGAAATCCCAAACCCCACACGTGTTTTTCCTGGCTATGCAAAGAAGTTGAAGAAAAGGGAAAAAAGTCAAAATGCCCACATGTGTCTGAAATCATCTCCTTCCAGTGTCCCACAAATCCCAAGCATGTTCCACGTCCCTCGTCCTCGGGCTCCTCGACAGTTGAGGACTCAATATGCCAAGGTTGACCTTGGATCCCAGAGTCTTTTGCCCCCCAGTCCTGAAAGCCTCCAGCGAATTCCCCTTCTTCGCCCTCGCATTCTCCTCAATCTTCTTCTTGTTCTTTTTCTTGACAACCTTTCTCTTCTCAAAGTCTTGCCATCTATATTTCTTGAGCATCTCTTTGCTCACATTACCATACTCCTCCACCAACGCAGCCGTCTCATCATCTTCGTCTTCGTTGATCTCGCAGCGAATCTCGGCGGGAATGCCGAAGCGAACATTGGCGTTCATCTCGGCGGTGAGAGTTTCGTCGGTGCGCATGCGTGCAAGGCGCCATTGGATCCAGTACATTTGTTCGTGTTCGCGGAGGTATCGGTTCCCGTGGAAGCTGCGCAACACCACTTCTCGACATTTGAGACCCAGTGTTCGCCGATCTGCAGATTTATCATACATTCTCTTCATAATCCTCTTAACATCGTCGGGTGTGAAGTCGATTGGTAGGTAAGGCGGGTCATCTTTGTCATCAGTGTATTGTGCCCATTGTCCAGACATGGATAGGACGTTGATCTGAGCTCGGGCGAGAGCCAGAGGGTCGTTTGGTGGAACAACCTCACCGTACTTGCACGAAGAGTCATCGGGATCTGTAAGTACGAGAGAGGTTCCTCCGACTTCCGTTGCGACGATAGGAACACCAGTCAAGGCTGCTTCTCCGATGGCGAGGGGAAGACCTTCGGAGAGGGAGGAGTTGACGAAGAGCCAAGCGTCTTTGAGGACTTTCTTGGGATTGCCGAAGCCAGCTAGGACGACTTTACCGGTAAGGTTTCGATCCGCGATGATTTGAAGGGTTTCCATTGTGTAAGAGGCTAGTAAAGATGTGTTAGTCACGGTGCATCGCCACGATATGGATGGGGGAATTCCTATAAGGAAAACTTACGTTCTCGATCTTGCGCACCATAGATGTGCAAGCGGTAGTCCTCGAATCCGAAGTCGTTGATGATGTGGTCAGCAGCCAATACAGCAGCCTTGACATCTTTGATTGTCTGAATATTAGACAGCATTACCACGGTAGGTAGTTCGGCGAGTGGCTCGGTGGTAGGTTCAAAGTTCGCCATGTTGGAAATACCATTGGCAATGGGATCGATTTTGCGGTTGAAGAGAGCTTTGGGGCCGACGAGGCTGCCGTCCGTGCCGATTTCTGCTTCCCAGACGCTACATATGGGTTAGCTTTGACAGTCAGAGATCGGAAGAGGATGGAAAACTTACGGGTTGAACACGGAGGTGCAAGGAAGAAGGATGTCGACGTGGAGATAGGCAAGCCTAGCAGCCAGACCAATACCGGCCAGTAGTTGTGCTTGGACCGAGATGGGCAGGAGGCACTGAGCTGTGGAGATGTTCAAGCAGCACTCGCGCCAGAGAATAGCATGGTCCCACAGTCCGAAAGTTGCACCCTTCTTGTACTTGAGCACCATCCCGAACAAAGAACTGATACCATGATGGGTTGACTGAAAAACTGTCGGACATTCATCAGGAATCTTGACGGAGTAAATCATGAAGTAAGACATGTAAAGTGCCAGGGATTCGCGGAAATCCTCCATGCTGGGCCTCTCAAGCTCGAAAAGCTCAGAGGGGTCGAGGATGTTAGAGTCATTGTATGGGTGAAGCCAAGCCTGAACCCAAGCCGTCTCGACTTCCTTTGATCGCCAAGTTTTGTTGTAATCCTTCTTCTCGAAGTAGGCAGCCATCGTGAGCATAGCGTTGCTGAATTCGAGAAGCTGCTTCCGGGTGGCATGCTTGGTGCGAGAGCCTTTAACAAACATCCACAATGCTGGAATGAAGATCTGAACGATGTCTTGTTTGGCGTAGGTGTCATCGATTTTCTCGTCGACCTGCGATTGCAAAAGATTGTCAATAATGCCGTGCTGGGCGGTCTTGAAGTCGAGACCCCAGAGCGGAATGGCTTTCAAGGATTGTACGTTTCTCTCTAGTTGGAACCGAGAGATGCCGTAGTCGTGAGCTGACTCTGCGAGCACGTGGTTTCGAATGGTGGAATGTCCGTTGACAAGATCACGGCGGCAATTGGACACACCACCTGGAGCATCAGGCCAGCAACCAACATCATTAAAGATGACTGAGATTCGGTCCTTCGTGTCCTTGTAACAATCTTGTGGTCGATTGGTGATTTGCGTGGCATCCTTAGCCAATCCCATTGCGTAAAGGTCGCAAGGTTTGATGGGGAGAACACAAGTCTGAGATACTTCAAAAGGCATCTCAATCGCGGGGACAATCTCCTCGATGTCTTCATCCAAAGCCTGTTTAGCATCAAAGAGAAACCCGAAGTTCCTCAAACGCCAGTATCTTGAAAGTAGAGGTTCTTGTCTCAAGATCAGCTCATCAATCCAACAGGCCGTCACTGCATCAAGATCGTTCGTCTTGAGCCACAGTGTCCAGAGCTCAGCTCGCAGCCTCCATGTTGAGATTCGCTCGTGAGTGACATGTCGACTCCAGTACGAGAGACCGAAGGGCAAAACAGAGGCGGCTCGGGACCAAATCCTGGCGATGGAAGATTGATCTGGAGAAATGGCAGCAAACATACGCTCCAAATGGCCTCTGCTGTGATGTCGAAGCAAGTCGTCGCAATCGAAAGACAAATTGGCGGGCTTCTTGAAAAGGTCAGCCTCACCTGCGAACAGCACAGGCGCCTCAGCGATTGGAATCCTTCCGCCGTCTTCTCTGATCTCTTCCGTGGCAGTTCTGGGGTCACGCTTGTGTTCGTATGTCCATTTCGTGACATACTTCTTTCCGCCAATTATCTTTACCACTTTCAGAACTCTTTCGGATGGCACTGCCATGTCGTCTTGCTCTGGGCTGTTGTCGTCTACAACCGACCAATAGACAGTCATTGATTGTTTCTTAGAGGTTAGGAAGACAGCTCGAAGGATGTCGCAGTTGTGTTTTGGAGCCTTGCGATAGTGGTAGGTAAACCCAATGGCGTCGCCTAAACCAAGATGGCCGTTGCCGGACGCGATACGTCCATATTTGTCGTAGCGGTACTGCAAAGTCCGACCGTTTTGAACAACCTCTTTGTAGGCGGGAGTGCGACCGGATTTGGAGTCGTAGTAATAGGTCGTATGAACTTTCTGGGCTTCCTTCTGGTCCACACGGAACCTCAATCTGCAGTTCTTGTCATAAACAGATTGTGCAATGGAGCTTTCCAAAGTCTTTGGCTGCTCAGACATAGCTCCATTGAAAATGTCCAACGTGATTCTTCCATCAATGTTGTGTGATGCGAAACCAGTGATTGTCTTCTCTGGAAGCTCAACGACGATTGAGTTGCGAACGAGGTCTCTCGACGAACCGCTCATTGCCAGTCGCACAATTCTCTTCAGCGAAGGTCTTCGGTAGATCAAAAGAATGGTGATCCAGGTGTTCTTCATTAACCAACAAATGCGCCAGTAGATAAGTAGTGGAACAAGGGCGACTTGATGAAGAGGCAATCCTTGTAACACATACCAAAGCTCTCGCTCAACCTCAGATGCAGCACCTGATAAAATCGACACCCATTTAAAGACAACAACGAACGTGTTGGCGATTCCTAGTAGGAATCGGGAAAACAGTGCAAAACTCGACCCGGGGGTTGAAATCCGCTCCCACTGAAGCTCCGCAGGCATCTTCTTAGCGCCATAGGAAGTACTGTTAGAGTCAGAGCCGATAGCCAGGATCTTCAACCTCTCTCGTATAAGCTGGTAGACACGGAGGCACAAGGCAACGTGGAAGTCTTCAAGCTCAATGTCTTTGGAGACAGTGTTCAGCCACTGCTCGAGGGATGAGGTCCAGGGAGTGGAGTCACCAGAGACACGAGATATGATCGTTTTACGGACACCAATGGGGACCTTGTTCCATTCGGTGTTGACGTCCAAGTTTAAACAGAGCGGTTTCAAGAGGTCGGCATTGGTTTTGGATAGGAGCCTCATCAGAGTTGCTTCATCTTCTGTGGCAAGCTGGAGCTCGATGCGTCCAGCCAATGAAGAGGCACTGCGCAACAAACCCTCAGCCCTCAGTGCATGTCGTGGACTAAGTCCGAAAATTGTAGTTGATGCATGGTACAAGATTGTTTCAGTGAGACTAGGGCAATTAGCACACTTCGTAAAAGTTCCCGGGTTGACTCACAGATATGCCAGCTTGTCGTGTAACTGATTCTGGTAGAGATTAAGCTCCGAAGCGTCAAGAAACCCAACAGAAACGATAAGCTGACCATTTCGGTATTCACCAAACGACCAGGTTTCTTCCAGGTCGTGCTCTTGAAACGCCTGTCTAGTTGAAAGAGCAATGGAAATAGCTCCGTCTCTCCACATGCTCGATGCTCTTTCGAGAACACGATTTGTCCACGCTGATATTGGGGAGATGTGATCCAGATGGGTCGGAACAGCATCCAGGAGCTGCGTGATTCGTTGCGCAACAGGCGATGCGTCCGAATATTTTACAAACGGCAAAGCTGCTGTGGAAAACGCATTCCCATGAGCCAGATCGGCGGCATCCGAGCCGATTTTGAATTGGAAGGAGATGGCTCGATCATTGCCTGTTTCTGCTTTGCTCCCTCCTCGACCAGTTGCTACTGTCGGCACTGTGAGAGTTGCAAGTTCAGGATCAACGAAGACCCAAACCGTGGTCAAAGCGGTTGAGGTCAGAGATGCTATGACTAGCGACAGAACGTCTGTGTAGTAAAACGACGAAGTTGCTGGAATCGCGTGGAGGATACAGCCGGTGGCAAAGCCGACAACGGCTCCCACGAAAACGGACATGACGTGAGCTCTTGCGTTGGTAGTGAAGCAGCTATGATAGGGACAATTAGCAGAGGACTCGTTCAATTGTTAGACTGGAGACGCTTACCGGTTGAACTGGAAGATGAGAACACCCAGATATCCAACCACGAAGGCGTAGTACATAATGACCTGGCCCGCATCCTTTGTAAGCAGGCAGACAAGACCAGTCGTCACACCGAAGACACAAGCAATCTTGCTCATCAAGTCAATCAACGCGTCAACCCACCGACGTCTGCGCTGTTGTTGTGATTGCCTTGCAACAATTCTAGCGTGCTCTGCGTCGACGAGTTTTTCACTAGAGAGCTTGGAATTGGCTTCCCAGTAAGGCTGCAGTGTGGCATCTAGGGCGATGGCGGACATCAAGAAGAACAATACGCAGAGACCCTGGCTGTAACGCGATCGGTCTTTCTCGAACGGATCGAGCGTCACAGGATGTGCGCTCATTGCAACATTAACCCAGTGATCCATGAGTGCAATCAGGAAGAGACCGAAACTCTGTGCCATCTAGAACAAGAGTCAGTATTGAGCCGGGTTTGTCCCAAGGGAAAGACTCACATCATATTGCCCATATCGATAAAGCACAAAAACACTGTGTTCTTTGAGACCTTGAGCCAGCTGCTGCGTGCTCTTGAGTGCTTGCTCGACTTTGGACAGCCAGATTTTAGACCAACGATCAACATCCTTCTTGGCCTTCTTTTTGGCATTTTTGTCGGGATTCGGAGACTCTTTCTCGAGCAACCACAAGGCGAATGGCAGCCCTTTGGCCGCCCTGGAAACAAGTGGATCGTGTCCTTTGCCGTTGTATGCTTCAACTGCATCCTGGAAAGCAGTCGTTGCAGCTTTGGAGAGCGCATCGCCCTTGAGCTCCTCCGTTTCATACTCGCTCTCGGCCTGTATCGTCTGATACCAGGCGATGACCTCGTCGGTTTTGATGACCGGAACCTTATTCGTCCAATTGTTCCATTCGTGACATAGATTTCTATACTGAATCAGAAGCAAGAGTAGAAAGGCATATAACACCGATAGATAGATTGGCAAATCGTGGTGAGGGACGAAGACGGAGACAGTTGGGGAGATGAACAGGAACGGAAGGGTTCTCCATAATACTGTACGACCAGATGTCAGAGGCGCACCGGAGCGGTGCATTGTCGCAAGTATCCTGTACACTTGTTAGCTTTTGCCAACGGAAAGCTTGTTTTTCGCGACTCACCCGAGGATATTGAGGTACGTGCAGAGCACAATCACATAAGCAACGAAAACCGCAGCTATTCGTGGGGACATTTGGACCGAAAAGGCCACGAAACCAGCAACTGACACAAGCAATGATAACACGAAGCCCCCAGCAAGTCGACTAACAAGGAAGAAATTCATGTTGTGAAAGGCGAAGTTGTAGAGGTAGTGCCCTCCAACTGAACCAGTCCAGCCAGTGTTGCCAGCAGTCAAAAGTAACGATGCAAGCAGAGCGTACGCTGCCATGATACGATCGTCCACGTTCATGAACGCGGTCAAGAAAAAGCCTCTTCCAAGCCACGTCAACAAAACAACGTCCACGATTGCAGGCATGCAGAAGATGGATAGTGCCCCAAATTCCATCATTGTCTCCCATAGAGAGTCCAATTTCTGCTGGAAGCGTGTAGCCAGACCCAATTTCTCCTCGGGTTTGACGACAGTGGAAGAATTCTTCGCGCTATGGGTGAAAGAGTACGCAGTGAAAACATTTTTCTTGTCGAACGCATCGGCCGGCGGAGGATCGAGAGCGAGCTGTGCTCGATAGCGGTCGTAAATAATTTTTCCTATCGCCCGAGGAAGTATGCCAAAGTAAATATCGCACTGAGATCCGAGAACCCAAAGCTCCGAAAAGACACCAGCCTGGTCAGGCTGGGTGAGGAAAAACGGACATCTGTCGGTACTTTCGAGGAAAACATTGTCAAAAGCATGCTTCCTTAGCGAGCAGAAGAATATCAAGGCAAACAGATCGGCTCTTAGATCGATGGCTTTTGTGGAAGCATCTTCTGACGGTTTGTATACATCCACGAGCGCAGCTGAAAGGGTTTCCAATTTCTCACGTTCTGCCCAGAAGAGGGAGTCCGAGATCAGGAAGTCCACAGACTGATAGAGTTGCTCAAGGTTGTCTAAGCAAGGTAGTTTGCGGGCTCCCCTGCGGGCAAACTCTTCCAAACGGAGCTGCAGAAGGTCACGGATTGAAATGGAACCTTCAAGGAAGCGTTTGGAATGTATTTCGGTCCACTCCTCTCGTGAAGCGTCGTTCAATAGCCGCTCGATGCAAGTTCGCTGAATTGCAGTCGCAAATGGGTGGTCCAGGGCTGAAACTTTGATCTGCTCCAACACAAACAATAACTCAGAGTTTGTCGAGTCATGAAGTTCGGCTCTGAGAGAAAGAGGAAGATCCACGGCAGGCCCCTCCAAAAGCATTTCCTCCTGGAAGCGCTGTTCGCGAGGAATCCCATTTTGCGCAAGGAATACATGCAGAACGGTGGAAGCAAGGCTAGTGGTCTTCTGGGATGTGAAGATGTCGAGGTGAGACGATGTATCGCTGTTCGAAACACCCCATGCATGTGCACCCCCAGGGACGCTGAAAGCGGAGTCCAGCGCTGTGTAAACAGTGATGTGGCCGAATGTAAGTCCGAGAACCAACGAATCTACAAGATGGCGGTGCTTGGTGCTGTCAAGAATGGTGCGCAGGCGATCCGTGAGCTTCAAAACTTCAACCTCGTCCAATTCATGGAGCATGTTGAGCGTTTTGAGGTGCTCTTGACTCTCAAGAATGGCATCGTATTGCGTCCTAGAAATAGGCCTATTTATCGGATAGCATCCAAGGGGTGACAGGATTTCCCCATCGCTAGAAAGGTTCCAAAAGTTACGTCGTCCAGGTGCACGGGAGAGAACGGCAGGAGGTAGCGTTGTTATCACAGATTCCTCAAACTTGGCCTCGAGATCCTCAGGAAGCCCCATTGGCTCTAGGAGTCGTTCGATCAACGGTATATATCGTTTCAGCTTATCCATCGAAAGAGGGACTGCGTTCGAGAGGCCGGGATCCTCGTTGAGCTGCACCTGGCCAGACTCGTTGACCCACGCTTTTTGCAGCTATAGTTATCAAGGGTCAGCAAGAGTCTCACAGGTGAGAGTCAATATAAACCTACATCCACAATCTGATTGCCTTTTAGATAATCGAATCCGCTCATACTGATGGGGAATTTTGTATGTCGCTGTTGGCCGAATGGTCCGTGCGTTAAAGTTGCACCAAAGAACTCAGCCAGCTTAAATGCACGTCGTACCACCGCAGCTGTCGGTCTTGTCTCCCAAAGGTCGTGGAAGCCAAGGAAAAATGTCGGGCGCTCAACTCGCACTTCGGCGCAGCGAGACATAACACCACGCAATCTGTCCGAGCGGAAAAAATCGCGTCGCTCGCCATTGGGCAAAATGGTCGAGTTCTCAAGAATGACACCGAAAAGCATGTCAAAGTCGATGGACCGCAGGATTTCGGCATCCGTGTCGCACATGAGCATGACCTGCACGCCCTGCTTGGTCATGGCTTCCAAAATGCTCACAGTCTGGCTAGGGAAGACGTCGTCGTGTATCTTCACCACAAAACCAGAGGCCATCTTCTCCATCCTCAGCATGTTCAGCTCGTGAACTGTTTCCAGAAGATCTCCCAAGAACGCGTCAGGTCCCAGGTCCTCCAGATCGACGAGAGCCAGAACAGTCTTGGCGGTATTTCCTTTCTTTGATATCGTCGAGAAACGCGACTCTTTTTTGCCAGTCTTCGTGAACAGCGGCGTTATTCGCAAGTCGAAGTTTTGTAGAGGATTAAATGCAATCTCTGAGTCCGCTTCAGGCCGCAAGTTTATTGATTCCATACTCAACCGATTTTCCGCTCGCAGAAATCCTGGTAGGACCGGTCCATCCGACTCGAAAGATGATCGTGCCGATACCATGCTCAGAGCTGGACTGGGGAAACCGGAAGCCCCATAGGACGATTGACGCTCTTCGTCCACCAACTCTCGAAAGCTCATACGATGGGCCCTATCATTTCCATTGCCAGGCCTAAGGGTTAATGAAGCCGGTCGTGAAGACCCCATGCTCATGGCTGAAGGCACTCGACTAGACATAACGCTATTGCCTGAAGAGTTGAGATCGACCATGCTCGTTCTTGTGGGAGCCATCGCCGTTTGTGAATTCAGGCTGGAATTAGATGTGCCAAGGTTGGAGTTCATATAAACCGAGTTTTTAGCTGACGGGCTCTGGTACTGACTCAAGTCCATGGTTGGTGGTCGATATTCAAAGCCTTCGGTACTGCTATCCGGAGAAACTTTGATGTATGGCGCAGCTATGGTTTTATCAGTCATTACTTGGGAAGGGTCCAAGACGGTCATCGCGACGGCAGACTGTTCCATTCCGTCGGCATATGGGTTGGCAAGTCTCTTCTGGTATTACGGTTAGTGGACGAATCCTGAAGCAACAATGGCTCGCGACCTACCTCCACAGGCACCGCCTTTGGTTTTCGTGACCTCCATCGTTGCCATGAAGTTCGCAAGCCTTTGGATATCCAAAAGAGAATGGGTAAGAGGATCGTTGCAGCTGCTAATGAAATGTTCAGCCACTGATACCAGTGCTCCACACGCTCAGATGTTGGGAGAACACTGTCGCAGTATATTAGATACTGGCTTCCGTTGCAGACTTCGGATGCCCAGTCGCCCGAGGCGAGTTGAGTAGGAGGAAAAGACATGATAGAAAATAAGAATTAAATGAAGAGAAGAACACCCTAGGGCGATGTAGTTCGAAAGAACATGAATTAGATTGGTAAGAACAACGATTGTCCAGGTAGAAAAGAAGAGGGGAGACGTGCAACGCCAACACGCAAGCAGATCTCGTATCGAAGGCAGGAGAAGGTGTCGCTAGAACCCGCACGCCATCGCACCTCTAGACTGTTAAGAGGGTCAGACGAGAATTACTCAGGCTGGAACGCCACAAGACGGTTTACAACCCGGAATGAGATCGGAAGAATGGTAAGGCCAAGACAATGATGTGCTGACGCGGGGGAAAAGGAGATCCCGCTGTTGTTTCTAAAGTTGCCTTTGTATGTGCGCCGCAGCGGATCCACCTTAAACGAGCTGGAATTGAAGGCAAATCCAGCCGTTTGAGGATTCTCGGATGCCCGTGCGAGTGCTCGGTCCATAGTTCGTCCAATATAGAACGTGGAATTTGAATGCCTGGGCTTCCACATTAGTCTCGTTGCTGCATACAGTATGCGCCAGAGAATAACAGGGAACTTACACAGTACAAAGCTGTTTGGCAGACAATATTTGCGATGAGCTATTTGTGGAATCAATAGACAGGGAAGATATGTTCCACAATACTATGTAGGGAGGCCATGTACTTTGCACAGAGGTGGCAGAATTTGAGGGTATGGATGCCACTAAGACCGTGATTAATCTCCGGCACTCGTAGCTCCTCAAGCCAGCGCTGTGGCGTTGGCATATTTGATCTTCCCATCCAGATAGTTTAAAAGAAACGCATCCCACCAGTCAAGTGTATTGTGTTTCACTCAGGATCATCATCCACAAACCCCTCAGCCGCCATGATTTTGTCATAGCGAATGTTGAGGCGAAGGCCTCTATTTTGAGATACGACTCCAACGTTCGAGAAGTTTGTCCCTGGTACACTAGAAGCGTGCTACTCGAAACGATGGCGAACCACTCATCGACAAGGCTGTAGTACGGCAGTCAGTGCCCATGCTACATGAGATATTCGAGGAAACATACACTCCACACCGCCAGCATGTTGTGCAGCAGCAATATCGAAGCAGTGCCGACAGGGCGGTTGTAGAAGTCAATTGGACGAACAGTCCGACATGGCTGGTCCCGACTCCCGGACTTGCTCGCCTTGCTTACACAGTACTATGTACGGATACTGTGTACGAATACTGTGACATGGTATGATGGGGGAAGCCAGATAGCCGAGGGGATGTCATTGTGCTTGAGTGCCAGTACCACAGTACGAGCATGTTACGGCAGGGTATACTGGTGGTCGACCAAAAATAAATAGTGGAGTTGGCATGGGAGTCGGAACCAGTGGGTTGGTGACAGCTGGAGCAGGCGGTGCTGCTGTCACTGTGGTGCGGTGGTGGTGGTGGTTAGTAGGTGGTCGTCACTCGTCACGACTCGTCAGGTTGGTTGTTACTATCTCTGTCGTGAGACCAGGATGCGGAAAACCCTTTCTCTTGGCACTCTCTGGCTAGCGGCTCTGATTGGTAATGGTTGGCCTGTTCCATGTTCCATTCGCCGCCGCGGCATCACAGGGCCCGCGGTCCCTGGAGATGCTTCCGCTCCACTCTCACACTCTCGTGGGATAACGCTGCCGACGCCGATCGCTACTGAACTCGGGCTCGGGCCATCTTCACCCGCCTCACCTCAGGGTCCACGTCCACGTCGCACCTATGACTTTTCGCTCGCTGTGTCATCCGTGTCACATCCACATCCACCACCACCACCACCACCACTTAGCGACACTGGCAGCATCTCCTACATACCCTTCAGAATGAAAAGAGCCGTATCTATCATTGGCTCTTCGAGTACTGTACAACATGTAGCTGCCTCCAAGTACTGTACAACATGTAGCTGCCTCCAGTAAGGATACGATGTGTACTATGCACTGTCCGTTCCCAGCTGTCTTCAACGCAGAGACAGTAGCTGTCTTCAACGGAGATACAGTAGCTGTCTTCGGCGGAGATACAAAGTGCAGCTGCTTTCCGCCAAGGCACAGCAGGCAAGTACAGACTGATACATTCTCTGAGGCTCGCCCTTTCTGCGCACATCGATCCTTTGACGCTTGCGCCCTTACCGAGTAGTCTTCTTATGCACTTGGCATGTCGCAGTGCAGTGCAGCAATCCCTCGCTCCGACTCGGACCTGGGAGGATTTGTCTTCTCCTAGCACTGTGGCACCACAATTCACAAACATGGCCAATCACGAGACTCAAAATCTTCCGGTTTCCACGCATTCGGCCTCCTGGGACCTGGCATCTCTCGCCAGGTTGCTGGCATCTGCGCCCGAGATCAAGGGAGCCTAGGGAGGCGGCTATTTCAGGCGATTTTCCCATGGAATCCACTGTTATGGGTCTCGTTTTATTACGTTATAACCGGAGACAATGGCGGAACCTTGTACCCCATTCATCATGTTTAAAATTGAGCTTAAAACGCCCGCTGCAAATACTGCAAAAATGCTTGGACCATCACCAGGAACGGCACAGCCCAAAGCTCAGCATGCTGCTCGTGGGAAGACAGTATCGGAACATTCCAAGAACGGTGAGCGTCGTACCTGTTTGAAGGGCTGAAAATACCGTGGCGAGCTGGGTCGCTTGTGTAATTGCTGTTTTCAAGCCACGACAGGTTTTGCCAGAAACGTGAGTTGGGCCTTTGGGAGTAGATATTGTAGCCCTTGTTCGCGAGAGCATTCCGATCCTGTACGCTGTCTCAAAGTGGGCACCATCGATATTCGATATATTACCGATTTGACTCGCAGAGATTGATAAAATTACCGATTCGACTTGCAGAGATTCATAAAGGTTTACTTTCCGATCAAATTCGGGCTTCATTCAATCTCAATATCTTGTCCCCTTCAGTCGACATGAATTCCTATACTGCTTCGCGAGCATCCACATCATCGGTCTCTCTAGGCTCGAATTCACCACCGACGTCTTCAGAGGCCTCCATAGTAGGAGCTCGAGTCACCTTGCCCAACATTGTCAACGACCAGGACTTCCTGTCCCTCGATGACAGTGCTCAGTTTGTCCTTGTTGTTGGTGGACTCGGATTCATAGGATCTCACACGACTCTGGAACTGCTCAAGGAAGGCTACAATGTTGTCGTCGTCGACGACCTCAGCAACTCGTACGGGGATGTTCTATCGAGGGTCGCAACCCTCGCACAGGAATTCTGCAAGGCGAATCGACGAAAGATGCCATACTTAAAGTTCCACCACTGCGATTACCGAACGAGTGAGATGGGATATCTTCTGAAGCAATACGATGCGCCGGTATATTTCTCACCATCTACATCCACACCTTCACACACGACATCGAAACCACGCTCCCTAATCAGCAGCGTCATTCATTTCGCTGCATTCAAGGCCGTCGAGGAATCGATTCAATCGCCGCTCTCCTACTACCAGAATAATGTCTGTGGACTGGTCGACTTCTTAGTTCAGCTGAAACAACACAACATCACCAACTTCGTCTTCTCTTCCTCGGCAACTGTGTACGGAGAAAAGACCAACGGAGGAAAGCCGTTAAGGGAAGCTGACCTGGTTCACCACACCGAGATCCACGGAGACGAAGTCAAACTCCCTGGAGTAATCGGTCTAACATCGCCTTATGGGCGGACGAAATACTTTTGCGAGGCCATTCTTGCCGACGTTGCACATGCTGATTCTTCCTGGAACATTGTAAGTCCACCCTTTGCATATCCAGACTCACTGTGTTTACTCATGTTCTACAGACTGCTTTACGGTACTTCAATCCAGTCGGTTGCCACGAATCCGGAATACTGGGAGAAGACCCTAGACAGAAGCCCACGAATCTATTTCCGGTGATTACATCCGTCTTGACCGGCACAAAGGCCACTCTGGAGATCTTCGGATCCGACTGGGATACAGTGGATGGAACGCCCGTTCGCGACTTCATCCATGTCACTGACCTGGCACGAGGCCATATTGCCGCGTGTGTCGCCCGGGAGAAGCAGGCACCCTTCCGAACATACAATCTTGGAACAGGCAGAGGGTCGTCGGTTGCAGAAGCGATAGCCAGTTTCGAGGCGGCTGCTTCGAGAAAAATTCCGGTTCTTCATGCTGGCAGGAGGGCTGGAGATGTTGGTTCTTGTGTCGCCGAGACAGAGAAGGTCCACCGGGAACTCGGATGGAAGACCGAAAAGACATTGGACGAGTGTGCGCGGGATGCATGGAATTTCATTGTCAAGTCCAAGGAGGCGAAGGAGTGTTGATACACCAGTTTCATTTTTATTAATGCTGTCTTTTCATAGTGGGTAGCGTTAATTGTGTACGCGGCGGAATACTTAATCGGTTGTTTGAGTATAGTCATACTGGGATTGATACAGGCTGTTGTAATTATTAGATTAGACTTAATCGGTTGTTTGAGTGTGGTCGTGCTGGGATTGATACAGGCTGTTGTAATTGTAAGATTAGATGGACGCGTCAATGCCATTAAGCTTTGGACTCTACATAGTATACCCTGTTGTGCTTTTTCCCTGCTTGGCCTTCTTCGAGTCAATAACACAGTACATATTTAGCACATCAACGTGGAAATCTACCCCTTGTACTCAATAGTTCGAATACTATCATGGCGATCTCGAAGATCAAGAAGCAAAAGGCGTACGTACGCACAGCGCCTGGAGTCGCTGGCCCCCTGTACGCTCGACAGATCTTTGACTTTTTCAACAGTGCAGTCGCGAGTTTCCCGGCCTCTCTCGACATTCGGTCAGACGTTCCGGCGCATGCACGCACGACCAAGTGAAATGTCAAAATAAGTCTTTCGACTTGAAGTGGAATCGACAGTGGTAGTCCAGTCGGCAGCGGGGGGCGTCGCTTCTTTTCCAACGGCGCCACCTCAGGGGCTCAGACACCCTACTACCGCCGAGTGGTCTGGGCCATTCACAGTAGTCTGTCTGGGACGAGCGGCCGCCGACGAAAACGTTTGCTCCACGAACCGCCCTCCCACTCCACCCAACCACATCTCGTCTTCTAGTATGCCAAGCCCGGGTTAGCCTCTGGTTTTCGTTGTTATGTGTCAAATAAATCGGCGGGATTCCTACCACAGCTGCGTGCCGCTTTCCGGGCTCCATGGACCCGGCCTCCACTGCGTCGCCCAGTTGTCGTCGTCCATAGATGTGGAATGGCCAAGCCAAATGCCATCGTTTTCTCCATGTGCTGTGTAACAGTAGGAGCCTTCCACGACTGTGTAACAGCCCGTAGTAGCCTTCCACGACTGTGCAACAGTAGTAGTGTTTACCTAGTGGCGGCGCCCAGATGGTTGTTTCCACCAATAATGCAAGTCACGATATCGAGACGGTGAGTAGCATTCCAGAAGTCGTCGGCACTGTTTCTGTCCTGTGCCTGCAGCCTTGCGAGGCTGCGAGGGCTTCCGGCTTCATTTCTCTTTCAGAACAACTGGGACCTCTTTCTGCTTTTGGCACAGGCGGATCATTGGCCGGCGGTTCCTGCTTCGCAGCGTGTGATAACCCTGGACCCATTCTCGGTTTTCGCAACGGCAACCTCTCGTTGTGGTAGCGTGCGGCTGATGCGACTGGAGTTGTTGTCCTGGCTGCCTGCCATCTCAGGTGTTATGTCGACTTTCCCCTATACTTATTTTTGTCACAATGCCCAACAGCTGAGCCAAACATGAATCAAGCCCCATGGATAACCTGAGCCACATAGGCTGTACTCAGGAGGGGCATGGTCGAAACTGAAAACGGATCTTCGACTTGTTTAGCGAGAGTCTTATCCAGATCCATTGCTATGACCTCGTCCATCTCTCAAGACACTTTAAGATTGCTCTTCAGCAGTTGATAAGTTCTTATTCCTTCGGACTTCTCATCTCGTCCCTCACTCACTTTCGTTTCGAATCCTAATTCCTGGAACTCTGGTTCCGTCCATTCGTTCTTCTATTCTATTCGAACTGGCCCATTACATTCTTCATACTATTCCAACTTGCCCATTTAGTTGAGAATCATGCGTGGGACATCCTTCCTGCTCGCCGCAGCTTCGACGTTGTTGAGTTCGGTCTCTGCCCAATCCTTCTCCAACACAACCACTGCCTCTAATGCCACCCTCACTAATGTCACCCTTGCCGACACCGCTCGCACATTCTCAGTGGGCAGCACCATTCTGGTTTTCGCCAGAGATGCTGCCTCTGGTGCTTCCACCGTAAATGGTCTCCTCGGCTACGGTATTCCATACGAACTCATCCTTGTTCCCTCCACTGGAATCACTTTACCTACTTTGAACAGCTCTCTTACCTCTGGTAACTACGGCGGTATCATCGTTCACGGTGAAGTCTCTTACGACCTTGGAACCGCAGGATGGGGATCTGCAATCACAGCCGCTCAATGGGCATCCATCTATGCCTACCAGGCTGACTTTAACGTTCGTTTGGTGCGTCTTGATGTCTACCCAGGACCAGACTTCGGTGTCACAACCGCCATCGCCGGTGCTGGATGCTGCAACACCAATGTTGAACAGTTGATCAGCATTAGCAACTCCACTGGTTTCCCAACTGCAAACTTGAAGGTGTAAGTTGAGCGTCAATCGCGCATGGCGTAGTCTTCTAACATGGTCAGTGGTGCTGGGGTCTCTACCCTCAACATGTGGCATTACCCTGCTACTATCACGGATCCAGCGACAACATTTGAAATCGCACAATACGCCCCAGATGCCGGAAACACCTTCACCAGCGCTACGACTGCTGCTGTCATCAACGCATTCGCCACGCGTGAGCAGATGGTCTTCTTCCAGTCATGGGCCACCGATTGGGCTTTGAGCTCCAACTTCCTCCAACATGCTTTCATCCACTGGATGACTAGAGGTCTCTTTGTGGGCCGTCGTCGTATCTACTTCAACACGCAGGTTGATGATATGCACCTTTCGTACGAATCTTCTCATTTCCATTGATATAGAGTTGATAATAACGCTGGACACTTTAGCACCGAAATGTACTACCCCAACGGAAGCTCTTACAGAGCCACACCAGCTGATATGGACGCTCACGTTGCATGGCAAATCAACCTCAACGCACGTTTGCCGGCTGGTTCCCAGTATTTCCTCGAGAGTAAGACTTTGTATCGCAGCTCCAAAATTTCCTTACTAATGTTGTAATAGTTGGTCACAACGGAAATGGCGACATCGAATCGGCAGTCACCGGTACTGGTGCCAATATCTGCACGCCAAACGAGGCCATTGAATACGACGAACAGATCGACACCGCCCTCGAGTTCATGAAGGTCATTGGAACTGGTACTGACATTTGGCCGACTACTCCAACTTCCTATGTTTGGACTAAAGAGTGTGCCATCCAGGACCCCCTCCTTTCTTGGTTCATGGTGCCGGCCAACAGAAACTCCTTTGCCCATTTGTCCCACACGTTCAGCCACATGTCCCTGAACAACGCTACCTTCGCTGATGCCAACAAAGAGATTGTGTTCAATGCTGCTTGGATGAACCAAACTGGGATCGACACTGCGACTCATTTCTCTCCACACGGTCTCATCCCACCAGCGATTACTGGTCTCCACAACGGTGATGTGATCAAGGCCTGGCTGGATAATGGAATCCTCTACGTCGTTGGCGATAACACCCGACCAGTTCTTGAGAACACTGTCAATGAGCACTGGCCATACATTACGACCGTAGAGGCCAACGGATATGCTGGGCTGGTCGTCATGCCTCGATGGGTGAGTTTTGCGAGCAAGTTTATATGATACATCCAGCTAACCATTTCAAGGCCACCACTATCTACTACAACTGCGACACTCCAGCTTGCACCGTCGCTGAATGGGTCGCCACATCCGCCGGCACCAACGACTTCACAGTCCTGCTCAACGACGCCAGAACCACCAACGTCCGTCATTTGCTAGCTCTCAGACACGACGCCTTCATGTTCCACCAGGCCAACATGCGATCCGCCGATATGCCAACCATGACCGTCGGCAGCCAGACGGGCAAGTTCGGTCTCCTCCAGATCTGGGTCGAGACGGTCCTTCAGGAATTAACCAGACTCACTACATGGCCCATCGTCTCCATCACGCACGACAACGCTGCCATGGAATTCAAGAACCGCATGGCCCTCGACGCTTGCAAACCTAACCTCAGCTACAACTATCAAGCCGGCAAAATCGTCGGCGTCACTGTCACCGCCAATGGCAATACTTGCGGTGTCCCCGTTCCGGTCTCTTTCCCGGGTCCCGCTTCCTCGGCTTCTGGGGGTTCCTCTGAGCAGATTGGGACGGATCAGTTGACTGTTTGGGTTCCTTTGGGTGGGGCTCCGGTTACGTATACTTTGGCTACTCCGATTGCTGTTTGAGCGTTTGGTCGGGGGTTGGTTTGATGATTGGCTTTTAGCGAGGGGTTGTTGGGGGGGTGGTTGTTGGGAGAAGGATTTGTGGGCGGGATGGGATGGTTGTTGTGTAGGTACCGTGTGTCATTTATAGATAATGGATTTGGGCTTTGATGATTTGTTGTTTGTTTGATGGGCTTTGTGGGTTTTCAATCATCTATTTCAATGTCCATGCTTGGCGAGATGAGATTGGGGAATCACTTCTTGGACCTCTGTCATGGGTTCATCTTGGTTTGGGGGATGGACCTTTTCCTCTGTCGTTTTTCCGTGCGATGCGCTTTTTCGTGACGTGGGCTAGGGGCTTTGTTCTGTTGAGGTCTCTGAGAGATTGGTTGATGGATACATATATGGACTTTGAGATACGATTGTGGGAGTGGGATAGTTAATTGACCTTCTGCTATCTAAGGTTTCTTGGGGTTTGTTTTGTTTTGTTTTGTTTGGGTGGATTGGGCTTGGTAGGGGGGTTACTGGGGGGATTGGGGTGAGGAGATGGATGGGATGGATGAGGTGGATGGGATGGATGGGATGGATGGGATGGATGAGATGAGATGGATGGGATGGGTGGTTTTGGTTTTGGGGTAGTATGGTGGATGGGGTGGTGTTAAGAGGGTGGTTTTGGTTAATACGGTAGGTAATAAGAGGGTGAGTATCAAGAGAGAGTGGTGAGAGGGGGTATATTCTCTTATACAATTTTTGCAGGGTTACGAGTCGAGTGGGAATGGGTTCATGAGATTTGTAGGGTTGGTGGGGTGGTGGATTGTGTTGTGGGGTTGTAGGGGAGATGTTTGGGGTTGGAGTTTGTGTTTGGTTTTGTGTTGGGTTCGGTTTTGGGGGTTGTGTTTTTGTTTTTGTTTTGTTTGGAGTTTGGAGTTTTGGTTTGGCGTTTGGAGTTTGTGGTTGGGTTTTGGAGTTTGGAGTTTGGAGTTTGTCTTGATTTTGAAGTTTTTCTTCATGTTGGATTGATGTCGATAAATGAAGATTGTCTTTGAGCTGTGGCGTATCTTCAAAATCAAATTCGTCTTCAAAAATACATTCGTCTTCATGTTGGATTGATATCGACAAGGGGAGTTTCTCTTTGAGATGTAGTGTGGTAGTGCATCCTCAAAATCAGATTCGTCTTCATTTTAGATGAATATCGATACATGGAGTTTGTTTTTAATTATTTTTGAATTCAATGTTGATCCGTTTCGATACATGTTTTTTCCGACCACTTTTCATCAAGTTTCTGGCAACTCTTGTTCAGGATTGGAAGATTGCAGGTGAATCCATTAGTATGATTGGTTGAAAGTGATAGTGTATGTTTTCTTGAGGTTCTCATCAAGAAGATGGAATTGATGAAGCCCAAGACTGCCGTTACATGACTCGTATACGGGATGATTAAGGGACAAGTTTTCCGCACAGATGCACTCCTTGGCTGTTCCCACAAGACGCTAGGAGGTAGATTTCCACTGGTTGTTACACAGCCTTTTCACAATATTGTTTGCGGCTCCGGTTTGCTCTCTTTGTTGTTACACGGCGTGTAAGCGGTCATGATCAGATAATCAACATTCCGATGGGGAAAACGTTGAAATATCCCATTCCACCAAGGGACAATTTCGGCGAGTCCGTGGAATTCCTTTCTCCTTGTCATCATTCCGACCTTGATGATAATCTCGCCAACAATATTACGACTCTTTCCGTTCCTTTCCCACCAATACTCCAGCTAGATGTATTTGCGGGTTCCTGCATCCTCTTTCATGCAAGCCCCGGCCAATTCCGAACATTGTCTCCTTGTAGGATTTCGGCGCTTTCTGGAATGCTCAGCTCGCTTTCCCTTGATACACCAAGGACTCGTCCGATGCGCGTACCGACTAATACTTGTGTCATCGTGATGACCATGGCAAGCCACCACACGCATCCTGTGTTTCAACATCTCTACAGCATCCTCGCCTCCCGCCGCCCCGCGAGTCACAGTCCCCCCTGGTAATGATATTCTGCACCCACGATTCTATGGAGATGGAGCGTATTCAGCTAGTACAGACGGGTAGTGTCAGCTAGTACCAGTACAGACGGGTAGCGGGCGTTGGCAATTGGCACCAGCCGCACCTTCCTAGCAAGACAGCGAAACGACAATGCCACCAGCCACGCCTTCCTAGCGAGACAACGAAACGGCAATGCCACCAGCCACGCCTTCCTAACGAAACGGAAATGCCACCAGCCACACCTTCCTAGCAAGACAATGAAACGGCAATGCCACCAGCCACACCTTCCTAGCAAGACAATGAAACGGCAATGCCATCATCAGCCGCATGAATCTTCCAGCCTCGCCCTCGACTCTTCTTCACCATCGTCCTGCGACCTGTGACTGGCTCGATTCCCATCTTGGCGTATTGCCAGCATGGGTCTAGCGTGTTTCATCCGTGCTGCGTGTCACCCCGGATTCGTGATTGGTAAGGATCTATTCCCCCAAGAACCGAGCCGCGCACCCGCATCTGATATTTGGGCCCAGGGGCCTCAGCCTCTCATGCCTGTTCAGGAGAGCCGAGAACTGCCATTTTGTGTTTTCTTTCTTTCTTTCTCGCCGTGAAGTCCATGGTGGAGCTGTTCCGTCAGGTGGCTTACTCCTACGCCCAGATGGGTGCGTGGCTTACTCCTACGCCCAGATGGGTGCGTGGCTTTTTTCCTACGAGTTGTCTTCAAACGCCCATATAACGTAATTCCCCAAGAGGAGAATTCCAGGCCTCGTTTAGCGCGCGCCTTATTCGAGATGCGCTCTTGGGCTCTGTATCCTGGCGTTGGCTGTCGCTCTGGACTTTTCCTTGTGGGCATAGTGTCAGGCTGCCTTGCTTGTGCGTCGTGAGACGTGTAATTTGGTGTGGGAATTTCGTAATGCTCGCTCCCCCTTGAGATAATCTCCCGAAGAGGACAAACGTCTTGGAAGAGGCCGACTTTCTTTCTTATAATGGAAACCCCATCACTCTCTTTTTGGACTCCACGTTGTTGATCAACACTCTCACTTTCAGTCTTTACGTTCGTTTCTGATTACACTGTCCGTTTTATAAACCCCACATTCCTTTTTCCGAAATTCGTTGATCGATATCACTCACTACATCATCATGTCTTCTTCCGCTTTCTACCAGCCGCTGGCCGTCGAAAAATCAGAAATTACCGGATGTAGATCTCCTCCGCCTTCGAGCTCCTGGTGGGCCCGATCGTCCACCGCTACCAAATTGATGGTTGTGGGGGGAGCAATTGCCTCTTCGATGCTTGTCATGGGAGCTGGTATCAACATGTGCCTCAACCACGATGCAACCCTGTCTAGACATCTCGTTGCTCGTTCCCATCGCCCACATTCCCGAACTTCTACTACCACCACTTCGGCTGCAGCGGCCGCAGCTACCTCTGACGACTCGGAGTATGACTCCGAAGACTATGCTGCTGCAACTACCGTTGATCCCGTGACCACTATCGCTGCCATCACTTCAAGCTCCTCATCAGCACTAGCGGCCATCTCCACCAAACAAGCAGCTGCCTCATCCACCAAGCAAGCAGCAGCTTCGTCCTCCAAGTCGGCAGCTCCATCGTCTACCGCTGCAGCCTCAACCGCAGCCGCAGTCCCAACATCCAGCGGAACCCTCTGGCAACCACCAGTCAAGGCCTCATGGCAAATCATCCTCAACCACGTCCTAGACGTCAACGCCCTATCAACCTCCGTCGCCCCGGACGTCGATGTCTTCGACATTGACCTTTTCGACAACCCAAAAGAGACCTTCGATGCCTTGAAGCGTCTGGGCAAGAAGTCCATTTGCTACTTCTCTGCTGGTTCCTACGAGCCAAATCGACCAGACTCTGGTGACTTTGTCGCCAGCGACAAGGGTTCTGGACTTGACGGATGGCCGGGCGAGTACTGGCTCAACCTCAAAAGCGCCAATGTCCGTTCCATCATGACAAAACGTATCGAACTTGCCGCTTCAAAGGGCTGCGACGCCATCGATCCAGTAAGTTGATCACTCTTTGGAAAAAAGAAACCCCCCCCCCCCCCCCCCCC
>JEMP01000005.1:51043-172691 GCA_000738655.1 Venturia pyrina ICMP 11032
CCCCCCCCCCGCCCCCCCATTAACGCAGAAAAGGACAACGTCGACGCCTACGGCAACACAAACGGTCTCGGCATGACCAAATCCGACTCAATCGATTTCATCAAGTTCCTCTCGGCAACGGCGGCTTCGCACGGCATGAGCACCGGTCTCAAAAACGGCGGCGACATCGCCGAATCCGTCCTCGACCACGTCCACTTCTCCGTCAACGAACAGTGCGCTCAGTACGGCGAATGCGACGTCTTCAACTGCATGATCAATGCCGGGAAACCCGTCTTCCATATCGAGTACCCGGATGAGGTGGGTGATCTTACTCGCGATGCGCTTTGTGCTGCTGGCTCCATGGGGCCGAGTTTCAGCACTGTGCTTAAGAAGTTGGAGTTGGATGGGTATGTGCAGACTTGTTCTAGTGGGCTTTTGGGGTTGGTGGCTACGACTGCTATTTCTAGTTAGTGGTTGTGTCGGTGGTTGTGGATTTGGGTGCTTGGGGGATTAGGTATGGATGGGGGAGGGGGTGGAGTTTGAAGGGTTGAGCGATTCTTTTCCCCTGGGTTTGGCTCCCTGCGGTTGGGTTGGGATGGGATGAGTTATGGTTGTGTTTTTATCACTCCCGTTTTCCCTTCTTCTTCTTCTTGGTGGTGCGTATTTCTGTCGTCTGGCGGGTGGGGTGCATGGCCTTTTTGTTTGCGCCTTGGCTCGTCAGAAGCCTTTTTATGATTTTTTTCGAGATGGTACATATTCAATGCTATATTATTGATATATGAACCCGATCTATCCTATCGCGTGATCAGCCTGACGTTGTGAAAATGCGACTGGATATCCGGTTCAAAATTTACCAATATTTTTACTCGATTGTGAGCGCGTATTCATCCCGCCGTCAAATCAAGCATAACAGATTCTTCAAGATGTTTCACCAACCCATCCTACCCCAACTCCCCTAGCCGAGTAAATAAAACCAAACCGCGTCACCAACCTCCATATCTCCAAATCCACATGGTGACGTCTGCAGGCAGCATCATGACTCTACTCATACCCCTCTAAAGCCAGGGATTCCGGAAAAGGGGTAAGCGCAACCTCCTGCAGGAAATGGATAACGTGGAGATATCGTGATACCCACTCACCTGCAGTACCTCCATCTAACACCAAGATGGGAAAGTGGAAGTCTCGTATTTCGGCCATGGCGCTTGTTTCAAACCCGCTAGCCTGAATGGGTTGGGTGCGTTTACTTGGTGGAAGTGGGTATTTCGGTACTGTATCTAATCATCGGGATGGTTTGTTCGAGGATAGATTTATTTTCAGAGGGAGGAATGGAGTGTAGCGGGGTTGAGAGGTTATTAGTGATACAAGGGTTAGGTTTATACTATACCGTCTTGAAATGGGATTCGTGCTTCTAGAATGTATGGATTGGACAGCGTGACATCATTGATCCTAGATTAGCGTTATACTTGCCTCCCTCAGATATTAAAAGACGCCCCAACATCACCATCCCGCCTCGAGTCAATTTCAGGCGCTTTCATGCCCGCGCGACCTTCAAAGACGGCTTCAGCAAGTCTCTTCTCAGTGATGAGTAGTGATTCAGGAAACCAGTCGAAGTCCTCTGGTGCGTCGCCGAAAAGCATGTGCGTCAATGCCTCTGCTGATTTGAGACACATTACCATTCCTGTTTTGCACCATTAGGCTTTTGTAAAGGGAAGGGGTGATACACATACCATGCCCGTTGAAGCCGGCACTCATCCATAGACCCCTTTCACCGGGCACTGGCCCAACGAAAGGTAGACCGTCACCTGTGATGCCCATGATTCCTGTCCATTCCATCCTCACTCTATCTTCTTTGCCCCAATCGGGACCAAAATATCGACCTACGCATTCATGTAGATACGCGGAGTTCTCTTCATTCAGCACGGAGTCATCAGTCGTACCGAATTCGCTCAGGCCTTCGTTTTCAAGGGCACCCAGACCGCCACCGATGACGATGTCGCCGACGAGTTCAGAGGGAACGTCTGGATGTGAGGGACGGGGTATCATATATTCGTAGCCGGTGGGATACATCATTGAATATGTGCCTGGGAGGCCTTTTGGATGTAATTTTGAGTATGCTTCCGATTGTCTATGCGCTGTTATCTGTCCTCGTAGTGGTACGATTTTCGTCTGTATCTGAGGTAGAAGATGTGCTGTATATGCGTTTGTGGCCAATATCAGGTTAGGAGTCTTGATCTCACCTCTTTCGGTTGTTGCGGTCCATATTGGCGTGTTTTGATCCGATGGTATCGCTGCGGAGGAAATTCCCTGAACTGGTGTATGCGTTTGCAGATTCAATCCCTTATCGAGGCAAAGTTTCAAGACTCCAATGGCGAACTTGTAAGCATTTACACTTCCGGCCGAGTAAGAAAAGGCTCCTTGGACATCGCCATCCACGAAGAATTTTGTCTTCGCCTCTTTCGCGGTAAATATTGAATAGTCGGCGTAAACGGAATCATCCTCCCCTAATTCTTTTTTCATCATCTCCAGAGCGTTGACTCCAGCTTCAAAGGTTGGTTTGTCGTAGATGATGTCGAATGTTGCGCATGGTCGAGATTCGCATGGGATTTTGTGAGTAGCAGCGAACTCGTGGGTAGCATTAACATTAGCTTGTTCCATGTGAGCGATTTTTGATGCCTCTTTTGACGAGTGTGATGCGGCATGGGACGGGTATGTTCTGTATGCTGGCGCTTTGGTATGCCCTCCTGAAAATAGCGAGTTAGCATTAATATCTCGAAGAAACGAATGCTATTCGAGTGACAATTTACATGGTGGCAAAAAGCGACCAGTTCTGTGAAGGCGACTTTGCCTAAGAGTTGTTGTTTATCCCTAACCTTACCATTTCGTCCTGTAGCTCCTCCTACAGCCCCTCTAGCTTCTAGCACAACAACTGTCTTCTTATCCAATGAACCGTCTTTCTCTAATCTATCCAGAATACCCCAGGCAATCATCGAACCACTGATACCACTCCCGATAACAACATAATCGGCGTATTCAGGAAGATCCTCCGTAGACCGCAGGCTCGAGATGGGATTGGCCACAGGATCTAAAGGAGTGTCGGAATGCCAATACGAAGGCACCGGATTGGGATGTGGTAATGATACCGGAATTGCAGCCCTTGCATCCATGTTCATTTGCTACCGGATCCGAACCTTTTGAAAAAGGAGAGCTGATACCACAGGAGGTGAAAGGGAGGAAGACAGGATAGAATCTGGAGTTTATGTTGAAGAGATAGCCTTAGATAGAGCCCCAATGTGGATATGTTTGTCCCTACTAGCTACATCCTTCGCGTAGATATGCCGAAAGAGGCAAAGAGGACTCTGCACGTGGAAGATGGCAATTGATGTAGAATCGTGATCAATATGGGCCAGCCACATGCTGTCAGAAGATTTATCGCTGCTCGAAAGAATAACGATGTTTTATGAAGAGATTAGGATTGTGAGATTGAAGAAGATGAGTACTACGAAGCATGGGGATTCACACACGTGATGTGAAATGAGGCACGCTCAAACACCGAGGTAGGTGGGAGTCTGCATTCTCACTTACTAATCCTCACGACACACCTTGCTTCACCCCGCAGACATTGACCATACCTTACTTCTCACCTCTCTCACACAGCCTCACTCTACGCACCAGTTCCTCTAGCGAGCCGGAGCCCCCCGACACTGCCTTCACCGGCGCGATAAGCATACGTGTATCTTGACTCCTACGAGCCATGTAGAGTCATCATATTCAGTAGAGAGTGCCCCAGAGAAATATGCTGCCGCCCGAAAGACGGAGACTCATGCTCCACGACCAGGCTGACAAGAGGTAGCCATTCATAACCATTGGTGATCGGCCCGGCCTTTGCTCCATCTTGCTTGTCAAGGTATGGAGCCTCACTCGGTCAGGCTGGCATGCATGGGCTAGATACCAGTAACGAACGACCCCCTTCTTTCGTCAATCCACGAGCACCGGCTCATCCACAATGATACATATTCCACGTTCGTGAAGGAAAAGATGATTGGTGGAGACTGCTTAGACCTGGATAAGGACAATTCCAGCGACCTTTTACCGGTCTCCATCCACGAAAGTGGAACTATCTGCCCATGGACATCAAGGTTCGAAGTGCAGGTTATTGGAGACGCATCCTCAATTGCTTGTGCGTGCCCGGTTATCCACGGGGCGTCGCAGCTGACGCATCAACTTTCTAGAAGCCAACCGAACTGTTGAGCAGAAAATTGCGAATCTCTCCAGTAATGGCATGCACAAAAGAAGATAAGGACGATAAGAACACAGGTCTGGAGAGATGGAATTGAACAATCCTTCCCCAGGACTTGAAATCGCGGAGAAGGCGGAGTCCGCATTTGCCTGCACTAATGCGTCTTTACATGTGTTGTCATTGACCGATCAGCCTTGCCTGTGCCTTTCTACCACGCGGCAAGATAACTGGATCCCAAGGGTACACCTTGATACAAGAAATTACCTACATGGACTCCATCCGTCTCAAAAGTTCCCTCGACCTTTCCATTGCTCCTCCTACCATTGACTTCCTTTCTCTTTTACCCTCCTTTGTCCTTCAATTCCGCTCCCACGTAGTACTTTGCACCTGTTTTGGCTTCTACAGCTTTTGAGAGTCCTGTAGTCACACTAACGCAGCTTCAAAACGTTCTTCGTCTCCACAGCTAGCGCACTTTCAACAAGTACAGCCCTGATTCCTATTGTACGTTCATTCTGCGTATCTTGAGGCATTGCTAACATCTCGTGCTCAGCCTCGCCATGAACATGGATCCGTCATACATAATGCAAGACTCTGACTTCGAAGTGTTTGGCATGGAAGGAGACTGGGAGGTAGACGAGGAAACGGTATACGATCAAATGCAAGACATTGATCTTGTGTCCGATCTCATCGCTTCCCCAGATTCCAACCAAGCGATTTCTATGCGACACTCCACGTCAGTGCCAATAGCCACGGTACCATTCTCTTTCCGCGTGACTGGCGATATCTCGAACGGGTCTCAAGTCCATTCTCTACCACAAACATTTGATCACCTTTTGGATTCTAGGGAACATGTGAATCCATCTTGGACTGTCCCCGCCCTCCAGTATAGCTCATATGGATCATCGGTTGATGCGGAATCATGCTTTACTGGACTTGACGGTGATCTTCCTGTCTACGGTGCCATGTCTCCAAGTCCTCAAATCGGGCTCTCTTCATTTCTTCACCCTTCAAATTTCCAGCAATACTTCCCGAGCGAGTCGACCATGTCTCGTGCCGAAAGCAACGCCTCGTTCGATTCGACACATGATGAAGAACATGAACCCACCGTGGAGAGATTCTGCATCCCTTCCAATCCTGTAGAGAATCACGCCCTTGCACTTGTCCATCGTCAACCTAGTCGCCGTAACAGGCGCTCGTCCCCGGGACCTGGTGTTGGAAAGAAGAGCTCCCGCGGTAGAAAGGGTCCACTCGGAACGAATGATCGACTCACAACGTCCGAAATGCGCAAAGTGGGAGCATGCCAAGCCTGTCGTGATCGGAAAACAAAGGTACACCAGATTGGTTTTCACTCAAGCCAGTACACCTGCTGACCAGCTCAAAAGTGTGACAAAGGTTTCCCTTGCCGGGCTTGCATCAATTACTACAAGGGAGACTTGGTTCGGCATCCATGTCGAGGTGTCCACCTCGACCACGTTGCCGAAAAGATCCTTCTCTGCGGTAACATATTCCCCAAAGATTATGGCTTGTTTGGAACAGACGTACATAAGGTCGGTTCAACGATCACCATCTACCTTGAAGTTGGATTTGGGAAGGCCCTCGCATGGCCAGCTGAATTGCTTGCTACCCAGCATGGGAATAGTTACCCAACTGAGCTGCGACACTCCCACGTGGTCTATCTTTGGCGAACTTCGACAACGACGGGACTGAATGAGAAGTTAGAGCGGGTGAGACAAGATCATTGGGTGTTTCCAGCCGTACTCATGGATACTACAGAGCTCGCTGATGCTTTGGAAAGACACATTGAATCTTTACTCGACGATCACGTCAGCTTCAAGTCATTCCCTCTCTACAAATCCCCCCTACAGGTGCTTAAGGCTATATATCTCTATTACAAGAATAGTCTGCCCGATGTATGAACCATCTCCCGCTCAAAATATGTTCATGCTAATATTGGATTCAGCCCAAGCAAAAGCAACTCCTCCGTCAAGCGCTGAAACTGCTCATCACCATCCATATCTGCGGTGACATCAAGATTTCGCCCAGTGAGGCCTCGCAAACCATCATCAACGACTTCTTCCCCTACGTTCACCACTCTAGAATCACACCTTGCTATATCCGCAGCCAGTTAGGCGTAAAATTCAAGGAGATGGCTTCCAAACTATTAAAAGAGGTCCTCACGTCCCTGGAGCTCCACTGCTTGGATAAGAACTGCGCCCATTTCCCCGTCGTCATATGCACTTTCGCTGTCCTCTTCATGAGTGTCGAAAGTATTCACTACCACGCCGCTCGAGATCCTTACCATGCCGACCACTCTTACCAAATTGACCCCGGCGCCATCGATGACGATCCCACCGATACTCGAAATGAATTTTCCAGCTTCGTACCCGCGACACCGGAAGCGTTTGAAAAGTCCACCGGCGTCCAAGAGCTCCTCTCTTTCTACCGCGCCTGCTTTTCGAAATACCATTTGGAGCGTTTCTCTGCCAGTGCAGAATCATCCTCCGTCCCCGTTGTGGAGCGTCTACGCGAAGCAGTCGAAAACGCAAAGACCTATCTCGAACGACGAGGCAGGGATTGCGTCGACACGGAAGGCGATGTAACGATCTTCTTTGATCGATTGCTCGCGAAACTTTTCCTGTTGGAGGAGCTGAAGTAGCATGGTTGGTGCTTCTTGACTCTTCCTTTACTTCTTCCCCGACTATTTCATGTCCAGACTTTTACACGATTTATTTTCGTCATTTTTTGTTTTGGCGATCGCCAAAATGTTTTTGGTTTCGTGCTGTAGACATGGTGACTGCGTTCTCTATACTCATCCTCTCTTTATGTCTGTGGGCGTATTCGCAATGGCTTTTTCGTCTGTTTTTGGGTATAGCGTAATGTATGTTGTGGATTGTGTTTGTGCTTGACGGGTTAGCCTGGTGTTTGGGATTTATCTGGTGTTTATCTTTGGGGTTGGGATGGGAGGTCGTTTTTGGGCATGTGTCTTTTTTTTCTGGGTCCGGAGCGGGCGATTTGGGTTTTGATGAATTCCCGGTAGTTGTGGTTCTGATTTCTGGGTGTGGAGTTGGGTGTGCTCCGGTTCTGTGCGATAAGCTTTTCCCAATTGGTAATGGGGAAGTCGGTCATTTTCTTTTCTGTTCGTTGATGAGAATTTCAATTCGTTGGAGTAACAACTGCCTGGGCTATGTAGTAAAATACATACTATTAGAAAGACAAAACTCCATTACCATTTCCGTTTTCTATCCATATCCATATCTCATTACAGTAATATTATTACACATCATACAAACATACATAGGCTCAATAAGCCCGACTCATAGCACTCGCCCTCCTCGTCTCCACATTAGCGATCTGGTGCTTGATCCAATCCTCCTCCTCATCGAGCTGTTGCAACCGACTAATCCTAAACCTCTCGTTTTGAATCCTCGTATGTTCGCTCCTCAACTTGCCCAAAGTCTCGCCCGAAAACCGAGAACTGGTCTCCATATTTTCGTCAATGATATCGCCCATTTCTGAGCCGCGCCAGCGTGCAGCGGCGGGGTCTGAGAGGGGCGAGTTCACGTAGTGAAAGGATTGACGAGCGCCGTTGTTGAAAGCTTGTTTTATCTGGTTGCGTAGGATCGTGTCGGAGTGGAAGGATTGGCGGGTTGTGCTTGAGGGTACGAAGGAGCTGTGAAGACTGTCTTGGGAGGGTGGGGCGCGAATCATGTGCGGCGGCAGAGAGAATGGCGAGCCATTTCTCACGGGCGGTTGACCTAACAGTTCACTTGCAGGGCGCCATTGAACGGCATCGGGAGAAATATTGTCGTCTGCAGTTGGATATTGTTCTTCATCTTGCTTCATCCATGAGAAAGGCCTATTCTCTGCTGCTGGAGCAACGTGGACGTGTTCTGCTGTTTGCGCTTTCCCTGAGAAGCGCTCGACTGTTGGCTTGTCGTGGGGAACGGCTAGGAGCGTGCTTCCTCCCATTGACTGAGATTTTGGCAGTATCTCGTCTTCAACCGATTCCATCTCGTTTGTCTGGGATGATGCACTTGATTTTTCCAGGTCCTCCTCATCTGATGTTCTCGAAGGACTTCGCGGCTTGAATGTGATCTGTGGTTGATTCGATTTCATCTTTCGGCGTCTGGACAAACAAATGCATAATGATGCGAGAATGATGAGAAGGATGAGACCTCCTGCTGCTATGGCAATACCGGCAATAGTGGTAGGTTTCAAGTTCGTAGCATCGGGACTGAGCTGCGTCGGATTGCTGCTGCTCGCTGCATCGGTCGCGCTCGCGCTCGCACTCTGGCTGTTGATAACTAGGCCAGTGGAGGCAGTACTGAATGTAGAAGTGGCGCTGGCGTCGAAAGTTGTGTCTGCACTGAAGGTAGTCGTTGCTGATATTATAGAGGTAGATGAGGATGCCGATATGAGTGCGGTACTCGTCAATGTTAAGTCTGTTGTCACAGTGCTGAGAAGTGAGCTGGTGGATGATAGCGTTGCACCGATGGCAGAAGTTGTGCTGCTTGTTAATGCCGTCGTGGTTGCCATGTTGAGTGATGAGATCAGCAGCTAATGGCTTCGATCCTATCTTTGCCGGGGTAATAGAACGATTAAGAGGGTATGGGCGCTGAGGTGGGAACCAGAGTGATATGGTTCAACGAGACGGTATGATGATCTTCCTTTACTGGGGTCAAACAACCTTCAGACTCGGCTTGGAAATTCGTTTGACCTGTTGGGTATGATTTGGTGGGGTAGAAAGGAGAAAACAGGAAAGCATCCAGATAGAGTGCCGACGGTACAAACAATATCTCGAGGACTGGAAAAGATCATGGCAAACGCTAGTAGGATATCAGCCATAGAAGAAAGCATGGAAAACATTTGGAAGCACAGGCATGTTAGAAGTGGAGGGAATTTCCAAACCACCAGACGAGCTCCGAAGCGCCTTGGTACGCGAAGGACTGACGAAACCCGAACGAGGGAACAAAACCTGAGGCAACCACATTCGCGATTGTGGTAGGCATTGCAGTAGGATAGCAGCGTCTAGATGAGGGCGCATCCTGGTCGCATAGGACACACGCCGCCACACAGTGCCTACCTGCGGCAAGTCGGAGATGGGTAAACAAACATTCAGGTGGATAGGGGAGATCGCGCAAAGTGTGTAGTAAAGGTGGTCGTGTTGAGACCGAGATGAGACGGTTGAGGTCTATCATAGCCGCGCGGATGGGCGTTTAATTCAATCCTCCCATCATTCAATCATTCAATCATCCCATTATTCAATCACCTCCACCTATATCTCCAGCAGACACCACCACCAGCATGCCATATATTCATATCTCCAGATCCTCATCCACATCAGTCCCATAAAATTGATGGAAGATGCACACAAACGTCTTTACCCGACATCTGCAACGCGCCTCCTTTTGAATTTCAAGTGACGCGTCTGCGTGGTATACGAACCTTCAAACGAAGCACAGGCTCTTGTTCATCAAGGCTCTGATCGGCTATCAAAGAAGCCATGGGCGTCGGCTACCAAAGAAGCCATGGGCGTGTCTTACGGACGAGACGATTTGGCATCCTGAGGAGTGACGCTACCCATCCTAGCTCAGAATGAGATACGAAACGAGAAACATGTCTGAATCTCGACATCTTTTACGCAACTCATTCGGACCTTTCCACCGGGAGTCCGTTGAGCCTCTTGGAATAATTCAGGTACCAGGTCAGGAAACACAATCATTGCTTCGAGGCTTCCTTGATCATACCAGTAGCGTTCTTGAAAACCAACAGCGCAGCGCAACCCTCTCCACCCTTTGTAGCCATACATCTGCTCAGTCTTCTCTACTCTCAGGAATGGGATTGTCAAATCGCTGGTATTTCTGGCTTCCCAATGGAGAATGATGTTGGATACTGCTTTCCGCGAAACTCCACCTCATCGACCAGTTCTTATCGTCTACAACAACGACGAATCGAATTCCCATTCTTATTCCATAAATCCTCCGATTTTACAATGACCCGTAGATATCGATGCCCATCTAGAGAGGCTATAAGTGACGGTAGGCTATATCATATTCCCCCACGTGACGTGTAGTGGGGGAATATTCTCCATCGTACGATACCGAGTCCGACCTGGAATTTTCTCCAAAAAACTTCGTTAGTTTTTTATCTCAAAATGCCTCCTAAGAAAGCTGTTGAAGAGACGTCCAATAATGTCGTCGCATTCGGCCGCGTCAAGAACAACCTCAAAATGGGCTGCGTTGGGCTGCCAAACGTAGGAAAGTCCTCTTTGTTCAATTTGTTGACAAGCCAAAGCGCGGCAGCAGAAAACTATCCCTTCTGTACCATCGAGCCGAACGAGGCTAGATGTCCTGTACCTGACGAAAGATACGTGAGTTGTCCCCATGCTTGTTTCAAAAAGGCCTGTGGAGGGCCGTTTGGCTGATTGATTTAGAACTTCTTGTGTGATATTTGGAAGCCGCCATCACAATACCCAGCGTACCTACAAGTGACAGATATTGCTGGCCTGATCAAAGGAGCTTCTGAAGGCCAAGGTCTTGGCAATGCCTTTCTTTCGCATATTCAAGCTGTTGATGGCATGTTCCACGTTGTTCGGTAACTATCTTCTGCACTTGACAACTTGGTTGCGCTGATCCGTGGTAGAGCATTCGATAATGATGAAGTCCTTCATGTCGACGACTCCGTCGATCCTGTGCGCGATCTGAGTACATCTCCCGAGGCTACTCAACGAGAAAATATTGACCTCTGTAGACACCATCCAGAGCGAGCTCTGCAAGAAGGATCTTGGTACAGCCCAAGATTGATTACGACTGCCAGACACAGAGTTAATGACTTACAGAGATTCTTGCAAAAACCAAGATCGCTGAAGAGGTTACTGTCCGCAAAGCTGGCGGAAAATTTAAGATGCTGCCTCTCTTTGACGAGACCACGGCAAAGATCAAGACGGTACAGAAGTACTGAAAAACACACAAAGTCATGGGCTGAAATTTGAAGATGCTCGAAGCTGACAAGCCTGTCCGAGATGGGGCTTGGACCACCGCCGAGATTGAGTTGATCAACGAAAAAGTTCGTTGAAAATACCACCCCTGATCTCTCAACTTTTTTCGAAGAGTGTCGGACCTACTCTCCCCTAGCTAACCACCATAAAGATCCGACTGATAACTACCAAGCCAACTCTTTACCTGGTCAATCTAAGCATGAAAGACTACCTCCGCCAGAAGAACAAATATCTCCCCAGCATCATGAAGTGGGTTACAGAACACGGCGGTGCGCCAACAGACGTCATCCCTTTTTCTGTCGAATTCGAAGAAAAAGTCTGGAGTCTACGTGATGAGCCCGAACAACTTGCCGAGTTCTACAAGGAGATCAAGGTGAAGAGTCGGATTAGCAAGATTGTCACTGAAGGTTTCACCAAGTTGGGCTTGCAGTACTACTTCACAGGTATGATTATATTCTTGATATCAGCCAGAGATGTTTTCTAATTCGACTTAGCTGGCGAGAAAGAGGTTCGATGTTGGGTAGTACAGAGAGGCACGCTTGCGCCACAAGCTGCTGGCGTCATTCATGGCGATTTCGAGCGCGGTTTCATAAAGGCTGAGGTGGTCGCTTACCAGGATTTCCATGATCTTTGCGAAGGCGGCAAGTCGCTTGGTCCTATCAAAGCTGCTGGAAAGTTCAGACAGGAGGGAAAGACTTATGTCGTTCAGAATGGAGACATTATTCATTTCCAGTTCAATGTTGCGCCTCCAAAGAAGAAATAGGTTGCACAATTGATATATGAGGACTTCCGGGCTCAGTGCCATGAACAGGGTTGGACAGATGGGGGCCGGCTGATTCTTCATTTCGACACCAGAATTGGCTTTACAATATGTTACTTCACTGTTTATAAACAAAGCAACCCGGCTGTATTTAACGGTCCTCGGTTCCTCTTCTCTCGTACAGCGTATATACCACCCACACAAACATCTTCGCCCGCGCTTCCACCTCTTTCATTAATCATACTCACAGGCGTCCCCCCTCACGAACTTCACACTGCAAGGGAAAAACCCGTACCACGAGGCCATATTGATTCGCAAAATAGAACAATACTCAAAAGAGCGAGAAGAACTCAAACACGGATACGAATTCCTCTCCGTCCCCACCCAAAAGTCTATCCATCAATTTCCCATCACAAACACACTTTTCGCTAAGAAAACGCTACGATATCTTTGCTCCCTAGAAACCCCGTCTCTCTCCATCATGATAGCGCATTCAAGGCAGATAACCACAGAACCCTGGGAAACCGGTACGGTTCCCTGCGTCCAGGTTTGTGCCTGAGAAGTTTCTCAAGGAAGAGTGGTAATTAAGAAATAATTATAACCTCCATTTTCCTCTTCCCAAACGAATCGTCCCACCACTCCAGTAGATATCCCGGTATCCCTTGTCTGCAAACCGAGCACAAGCCCCTAGCCTAGGGAAAATATTGAAGACGAACAGGATTTCTACATCAACACACTCCTCCACTATTTATTACTCGTACAAACGGCTACAGAATCGTGAGAATGGCAGCCCCGGGAGAAAAGAGATGTGCGGTATCACAATAAACATTATACATGGAATGATATGCGCTATAGGTGTAGGTGTGAGTAGGAAAGAGCGAGAATTGGAGTGTATGTACTTATCTGTAAGCGACATGAGAGAGGCAAAGCACTAGTGAATCCTCCCTTTTGCTATCTTCTGCCGTTTGTGAGCGCAGGTGAGTTTGGAATCGATTCTGTTTGTGATGAGGAGAGCGGTGGGACTTTAGCTTCCACCTTTATTTCTTTGAACGAGGAGCATTAGAATCGCATATATGTTCTGTATCTTTCTGATATAATGTGAGGTTGTTTTGCGTTTTAAGGTCCCCTTCTTGGTGCATAGACTCAACATGTATATTGAGGATATGATCAAATGAAAGGCATGTGGAGAATCGAGAGATGTAGTTAGAAATGTTCGTTGATCTTGCTATTTACTTCGTCCGGTCCTGCCGAAGAGACTGCGTGCACATCGTCCATTATGATGCATTTGGGTATCTTTCATAATCAGTCAATAACCAAGCGGGCCCCCTCCAACTCGCTAAATATGCCAAAATTGCGCCAGACCAGAAAAACCATCACACCCCTCAAGGAGTATAAGGAGGAGGCGGAACATTCCTCGGGTGCACAACTTCAAGTTGTGTCTCGTCGCCATCCCTTGGGATCGCGAATCGAACGTGTCTATTACGTCTTTCATCGTAAATCAGTCCATCGTCGTATTGAAATTGCGGTTCATGCTCGCCCGTCAAGGACGGATCTCCCAACTCAGCCAGATGGTCTGGGTATTGTACGGATGCGCAGTTGTTCGCATACATCGGTTGATGTTCTCGCTGCTCGGGACTGAATCCGTCAGATATGTCGAAAGGTGCATGCGATTGGTATTCCGATTCCATCGGTGATACTGGTGAGGCTGGAGGCAGAGGCCGTGCGACAGCCTGAGGTGAGTGCGTTGTAGGTGGTGGCGCAAAGGACGCGGGAGGCGTACTGGAAGGCTTCTGATATGCCATCATAGAAGGGTTTTGGGCTTTGGGTGGAGGAGGATGATAGTATGAAGGTGGCACGATAGCTGCGGTAGGCTTCGCAGAACTTGGCTCGTCGTAGTGAGGGTGTCGTTTGGCAGAGCATTCGTATCGAGTAGGTGATTTGCTTCGGTGTTTGCGATCCTCGCGGTAAGGTTTTTGACGTTTCGGAGAATTTGATCGTCTTCTTGAAGGACGAGGTCTGCTGGGCTGGATGTTTGCCTGCTCTTCCTGAACGCGCGCCTTCTCTTTCTTATGTTTCTTGTGCTCGTTGATGAGATATGCGCCAGCCAGTAGCTCAAGGCCGCCAAGTAAAACCATGGTCGCAGGAGTGTTCTGGTGTTTAAAGTTGTTGGAGGGTATAGGAAGTTGCAATGTTGAGGGCACTGAGGAATGGTAATTATTCTTCTGAAGTCATAAGAGTATATTACTGGCAGCTATAAATATAACTCGGAGGCGCCGAACGATGGTCATTTGATTGGTGGTCACATGCTTGCTCAGCCTCGCTTGGCCCACCTCGGTAAGCCTTGGTTCCGTTGTCTTCTTATTTCGGAGTGTCTCCCCGTCAATCATCCATCATCAAGAACCATTACCATATTGTACCGAGATACATCCATTCTGGTTCGACAAGCCCTTCCTAGACGCAGTCCTATACAAGATCGTCATAACCCCCTCTCTGGACACGCAGAAGACATCCCAAAATAGTGTAACCTTCAATTGGCATTTGTGCGGAAAGTCTCGATCAAGGCAACTGTTGGCTATGGAGCATGAGACTCCCGTCATTGGGGTTCCCTTGCATCACTTCGCAGATTCTGGTATCCTTTCCTGCCTACCTGGAACAACATCGCCCCTCACAGCTAAAGACAGATTGTATTTTCAATATTTAGTTCGACTCTAAAAATGCCAGAACGTGGACCGAGGAGTTAACAGCGATATAAATATCAAGCTGGAACGTTGCTAGTCAGTAATTGACCCTCGATTATCATGGCGGATAGTACATGAAGAGAAGGCACCATCGGACGACGGCTGGGGTACAATGTTTTGATGGACAATAGCTCTTTCCTTCATTCTTGTACTGGCAATGTCCTTCATCTATCGGGTTTGTATCTCCCTTTTCACACTCATCAGTAACCATCAAACCCCCAAAGCATCAATAATCATCTCATTTCTCAGCATCAATCACCGCCAAGATGGAATACACGCACACATCAACCACCACCGACCAGCAGAGGTGCCATTCCTGCGGGAGACAAGAAGAGGACCCAGAAGTCCTTCAAGCTGCTGCGATTATCATGCAGCTTTCCAGAGATCCACGCCTAACCCCAACAGCAATGGACCAATTTCGCATCAATAACTCAACTCACGTCGAATACTCTCAAAATGTCGACCACGACTCATCGCGGAAGAGAAAAGCCGATGACTTCAGGATATCGATGAACTCTTCAGACGTCGCCATTCAAGATGAATTGAACAGACCATTGGCTACTCCGCGAAGCCAGATCAGCAGGCTGCCCATCCCGAACCCGCAGCAAAGAAAATCCGACGGACTCAGTCGGAGATCTATGACGCCTTCAGACACTGCCTCTCAGGGTACAACCGATAGACCAAAGGCAATTCCACGAAGTAGGAGCCACAACTTGCCTTCACCGAGCTCCTCAGCAGAATCGGAAGGTGGCAGAGGCCAAGACAAGAAGCAAGAAGGCAAGAGTGTCGAGGTCAATGTTTATATGTGATTTCTTATTGACTAACAACCCGATGAGTAGAGCAGTACGCTTCGGATCAATATTGGCGAGATTTTCGAAAGAACATGCGAGCAAGGAATTGGTCATCTAGGGCGCGCTGATGACAGAACGATGTTCACCTCGCTGCTAAACGGAAGGCCGGCGTGAATAGAATGGAGATTCCTTCTGAGCACTCCAAGAGCTTGCGTCGGACTATGTTGATGGATCAAAATGATTAGTCTGCATGCATGGCACGAAGGTACTGTGATTTGGTTTGGAGACGGCCACGAGAAGGAGATGGCCAAACAACATGTACGTCATAGCGAAATCGGACTTCTATTGCTTCCTCTCCACACTTCCACTTGATCTACTCCTGATTGTGCCTCCACACTTCTACTTGATCGACTCCCGATTGAGCCTTGCGAAGATTCGTTGAGGCTTCTCAAATGTGTGATGTCTCAACCGCGGGGCACTGGCTGTGATCAGCAATGCCGACGTCAACACTACCTAAGGAGTGGTTGTCCCTGCATGACCATCAACAAACTCCCTCTCCATCTCTCAAAATTCTATTGACCATTTTACTTTGAAACCTTAGATATACTCACCAAGCTCTTGAATACAAATCAAAATGTCCGCACAATCAACGAATGTCGGCATGTCCTCCTGCTGCCTCTCAGGCAAAGTGAAAGAAGGAAAACCAGTGGGACAAGTCGAAGAAATCGGTGGTATTCGGACTTATGTCTCAGCTCCAGAGTCGGGTTCAAAAGAAAAATCAATCATTTTCCTCGTTGACAGTGAGTCTACGTGTCCATACCCGCCTCATCAGGTCTAACAAACCCGCAGTCTTCGGCTGGGAATTTCCAAACGTCCGTCTACTGGCAGATTCCTACGCAAAAGCCGGCTACTTCGCCTACGTCCCCGATGTCCACGAAAACGACTCCCTTCCCATATCCTTTTTGGACGACGTCGAACCACCGCTCAATGTACGCGAGAATCTGTCGGTGGTAGAGAAGGGCACCAAAACAGCGAAAGTGGGAGCAACGCTTGGCCCTTGGTTAATAAAGCACCGCGAAGCAGTCGCCAAGCCCATCATCGACGGCTTCATCCAAACAGTCCGTTTCACACCGGGAACAGATAAAGTAGGCGTTGTTGGATTTTGTTGGGGAGGAAGGTATGCCGTCCTCGCTGCTCATGATGCCGAGCCGGGTCATTCGGTTGATGCGGCGTATGCTTGCCATCCGTCTCTCGTTGCTATTCCTGGCGATTTCGATCCGGTCGCTCGACCATTGAGTTTGGCGCTGGGTACGAAGGATAGTTTGCTAGGTGAGAAGGAGATTGCGCAGATCAAGGAGGTGATGGAGAAGAAACCGGGTGTGCCGCATGAGGTGAGGACGTATGAGGATCAGGTTCATGGCTTTACTTTGAGAGGGGATTGGAGTAGTGACAAGGATAAGAAGGCTATGGATGATGCCGAGAAACAGGGCCTTGACTGGTTCAAGAAGTATTTGTAGCTTGTCAAGATGCCCTTGATGACTATCATCGGGGGATAGGTGCAGAGTTTACATACCAAATTCAGGATTTGCACCATCTCGATGATCACCTCATTCGACAAGTCCAAGTGAAGGGCGATACCCATAGATTGCTAGCTACCTGACTTCAAAAGATCGCCGTCAAGTATGGCGATGAGTTTCGAGCTTCCAAATGTCTCAACTAGGGACAGGCTCGCTTACTGTTAATTGGGAGGGCAATGGGTCGAAGGCCAGACTACCACACACCAAATCCGATACGAAGTCGCTCGCCAAGATTTGGGCCTCTCCTCATCTTGTAAATACCTTCCAGTCTACACTAACCGTACTCCACGCTCAAGCTCAATACGCTACCTTATCTACCTTCCACCACCCTTGCCTCCAAAACCACCACTATCCTCAATCTTCTTCTGCTGACCTCTTGTACTCTTCTGTTGCGCAGCCTCATGCTTCCTCAACTCCTCCGGAACCTTGGACAACGGAGACTTCTGCAACATGACCTTGAGATCATACATGATATCGGTATCCTCGTTGCCCAAGAAAGTAATGGAAACACCATTCTTACCAGCACGACCGGTACGACCAATACGATGCGTGTACTGCTCAATCGACAAAGCCATATTGAAATTGATGACCAGCGAAACATCTGGCACGTCTATACCGCGACCCGCCAAATCTGTGGCAACGAGGATATTGGTATGTCCTTTCCTCAAAGCGTCAAGAGCAGCTTCACGCTGATCTTGTGTCTTGGAACCGTGTAGAGTGACGGAGGAGAAGCCCATGTGTTTGACATCACGGGCCACAGCATCGCAGTTTCGCTTGATGTTGACGAAAATGATGATGGGCGGTTTGAATTCATTGGAGCTGAGAATTTCCTGCAACCGCTTCTTCCTCTTATCTTCGCCCGAGATGAACTCGACACGCTGCTCGACGGACTCAACTGCTTCGCCAACGTTTCCGATGGTGACAATTGCAGGGCGACGAAGATACTTCCTCGCAATACGTTCAACAGCAGACGGCATAGTGGCTGTGTACATCATAGTTTGGCGATACCGTAATTTTCCACCGATATAGGCCTGCATGGTCGAGGGATCTTCTGCGGCATCGGTATCTGGCTTCTCGTTCTGCACCGGTAGCGCCTCGAGAATCTTGTTGACTGGTTCTTCAAAACCGAGATCGATCATTCGATCGGCTTCGTCCATAATAATGTAACAGCACTGGCCCAAAACAAGCACTCTGCGTTCGATGCAGTCAACGAGACGACCGGGTGTAGCAATGATGATTTCAGCGCCGTCTCGCAATTGATATGCCTGCTCTTCAATCGCGTGACCACCGACAATACTGACACACTTGAAACCGAGGGGCGTTGCAAATTTCTTTGCCTCGAGCTCGATTTGCTGTGCCAACTCACGAGTTGGCGCAAGAATGATGGCGTAAGGACCATCTTGTCTATTGCTTTCGTCCAAAGGATCCATCTGAGATATATACACCAAGAGCGGCAGCAGGAAAGCAGCTGTTTTACCGGAGCCAGTAACAGCAATACCGATGAGATCCCGATTCTGCAGAGCAATAGGAATGGCAGCTCGTTGGACTGCCGAAGGCTCGTCATATCCGACTTGATGAACCAAGTTGAGAATTTTCGAGGGCAAGCCAGATTCTTGCCACGTCCGCATGGGATTGGGTATGGCTCCGCCCTTTGTGCTTATATTGAAATCTTCCTTAAAAATACGCCAGTCTCGCTCCCTCATGTCCTTGAGGTTCTTTTCACTCCAGTGTTTGTCAAGAGCTGTTCTTCGACTGTTCTCTTTGGATTGGCGCGCCATGTCTACAATCTCTTGAGCGCGTTGGGTGCCGGCGCTGGCGTCACGCAGCTCAATTGCCTTCGCATATTTGTTCGTCTTGTCATCAGCATCCATACCGCCCAAGTGACCACGTCCGTAAAAATTTGCCTCGATCTGAGAGGTGTAGATGGGGTTGTGGTCCACACTGGTATCCTCCTCCACGTTCCATTCGAAATTGAACTTCTTTTCTGTTGTCCTTCTCCTTTTCTTTTTGGCCGAGAATTTGGACTCCGCCTGCTCAGCACCCATGTAGCGTTGTCGAATCAACTCAATCTCTTTGTCTTCGGGTTGAGGTCGCTTGTCACCTGTCTTTGGTCCCGCTGGCGCGCCACGTGTTGGTGGCGGAGCCATTTCTCTTCCTCTTCCTCCTTGTGAGCGCATGGATGCTGGACCGGTAGGCACGTCGCTGCCATTTCGCATGGATCGTGGGCCGGTTGGAACACTGTTTCGATCACCTGCATAGCCGTTCTCCCTCCTAGGTGGCAGGTATGATGATGCCGCGTTTTCCAGGCTACCATTTATGGGACCACCTGATGCTGGAGCTGCTTCCTTTGTTGCTTTCTGGGTCTCAACCTCTTTGGCGCGTTTTTCAAGGGCTATCCGCTCGCGTTCAGCTTTGGACAGGAATTTGGGCTGGGAAGAGAAAGTCAGTATTGGGGCGTCGTAGCTAGAGAAGTGGCGTAAACAAGAGTCGAATACAGTGTGATTGGGTGGACTTCTTACCTTGGATGCTGCTTCGTCTGCTTCGCGCTTCTTCTTCAGAATCTCTTCGATACTTAATGGAACCTTCTTCGGCGCAGAAATCACCACCTTCTTCTTCTTCTTCAAAGGTGCTCCGAATGACGGCAGGTCATCCTCTTCTGGAGGTGGAGGAGGCGGCGCATCAGAAGTTGGAGGTGCTGGGGGTATCGAACTTGGTGGAGGGGGTGGTGGTCTCGAGTCTGGCGGCGGTGGAGGAGGGAGAGGATCCGAAGAGGGGGGATGAGGAACTCCATTCATGGTCCTGTTGCGGCCATTCATCCTTGCGGGTGTTTGACGATGAGTGGTTTATTGACAGTTGTTCGCGAATTAGAAAGTTTGGCGATCGCTCAATCGTGGTTGCTCTTGGTTATCCTGCGATATAGTCTATGGCCGCTTCCAGGTGCTATAATGTCTTCTCGAGGAGTAGTCTCGTTGTCGTCGAAGTAGATGGCGGAACTTCATATAAAACTTGAAGTGGCCCGACCTTGATTGATAAGTGCACGTGATTTATGACCTGCCTAAACGACGGACTCGGATGCTACGAGGTCATGTCCCAACGTCGGAGATGGCCTGGTCTTCGAAATAGAAGATTTCCTTATTCGATCGTACGTATAAGTAATCTAGGCTGTTCAGGGGTGGTTGCTGACAGACCTACAGTAGACGTAGGAATCGAGGTCAGCCTCGTGAGCCTCGTCCACTCAAATTTTTTACTACTCGAGGAAAACGGTGTTCTATTGCCTGGCTTCTACATCTCTAGACAAAAAATCCTTTTGATTCTACATCATTTTCGAGCCAGTCGACCGCTCAGTTGGCACCGATGATGTTTTTGGAAATTGTTCCTGATGTTTTAGTGGGATTTCCCGCCATCAGATTCTATATCAGTGTGTAGATTCGGGTTCCGGGTTTTCTTGAACAGCAGAGAAGTGGTAACAGCAAGCAAAAATTTATACCGAACTAAATCCCAGAATCTACACCATAAATTCGTCTCTGGACCGTATGGAGAATTTCATCTTTCGAGACACTTCACATTCGAATCACCCGATTCTTGCACAACACGAGTTATAAAAGGAGGAAAACCATATATTCTTTCGAAAAACGCCTTCCAACCTAGTCCGTCTCATCATCCACTTGCAGTAAACATTTCTAACATTACACACTTTGCGTTCTTCTCCAATCTGCCAAAGCAGCCATTCTTCATCGTCGAAAGAGCCAAAAGGAAACAAAAAGCGGTAGAATGATCCCACCATCCACCATACAACTAAGAACACCGCCGTGCTTGCCAATTCGTCACCGACACTCTTAATTCTAGCATCATGGACGAAGACGTCGGAGTGTACGTGTAACAAGCAGCGAACGAGTACAGCGCAAAAGAGACAAATCGAGGAGGCCACAACAGGGGGTATACCTGGCTTAGGAGAGATCATGAAGTGAATACACACCCACAGAATTGATAAGCGAAAAAAGGAAGCAAAGTTAGAAAAAAGTTCATTCCATCCCTGCCGTTCATGGAGAAGTAGATGATTCAGTCTACCAAATGTTCATGTTCATGAAGAACCAGCCCCGCACCCAGCGAGAACCAGTTCTGAAAGGGTGTTATTGTGTCGGCGTTGTTAGTTCTCGATGAGTTTAACGTAACCGTCCAAAAAATGATGTCGTCGTTATGTCTTCCTCCAGGTGGCAGGGTGCATTTGGTTTGACCGGGTAATCGCCCACGATCTCAATCGTCGTATGCATCTCCCAAAAAGGTTATCACCGCGTTCAAACATGCAGACCAACAGGATACTGTATCCTTCTCATTCGTGTTGTGCCCAACATAGCTCAAACGAGACTCGCCACGTCTCTTGATCCGAAAGGCAAACCTCCGCAGTCGCTCATGTCCTCCAAAACTCAAACAAGACTAACAGTGGAGGACTGAGCGGAGCTAAGCGCATGGTTTGCCAAAACCTCTCTGGCGTAGAACTCTACGAGCATTGTCCCGTAAGCTTCCATCTCCTCAAGTGGCACTGCGAGTCGGAAGTCGTTCAAAAGCAAAAATTGCAATTCTAAATGGTTGAGTTCCGGGAGAGGAAGGCCACCGACCTAGTCTCATGTTAGTAGCCTGATCAGATATAAAACCAAACAGAGCCGTACATACCTTAGCATATCTTGAGTTGGTGTAGAAAATGTCAGAGAAGAACTTGCTCGCGCACGTCACGCCGGCGATAACCAGTCGGTGGATGTTGAAGCTATCCACCACAAAGAAGTGGGAGAGGCTGTACTGCTCTTCTGAAGCGGAGGTATCCATGGGCATAGGAGGCGATGGGGGTCGATCCTGCTCCCGAAGTTGTTTAGCTGTCTCAGCGGGTCTGCCTAGCGATCCCGAAGGAGGTGGCGTAGCTGCTTGTTGGGCCTTGGTAACGGTATCTGGCGAGCTTTGGCCCAAAGTGGAGGCGGAGACCGAGCTGTGTCTGCTACCTTCGTTCATGGGAGCATGCAGTGACTGATTGCTTGTCTGCCGCATGTGCTGCATTGGGCCCGAATTGACACGCTCGGTCATGCGATCAAAATAGACGAGAAGGCTGAGAAATACCTCATACGTTGTAGGGCAATACTTATGAATCCGGCTCAAATAGCTCAAAATCGAAATGCTGGGAACATTTTTGCCATGGAAGGCTAGTACACTTGTCGTCTGCTGGCTCAACCCAGACGTGCCTTCTGGTGGTGGAATCTGCCTATGCAGGTGTTCATGCTGCCTGTCATTTGTTGTCGTGATCTTCGTCAATAACCCTGCCACCATTTCTATTATATCAGTGACTGGCATGTCAGAGATCTCATATTGTGGTGATATCTCGCTGTCACCTCGAGAGAGTCGAGAAGCAGACTGGGAGAGTGGGTTTCGCTCATCGAGAACGAAACTCTGAATGTGTGCCAAGCTAGTTACTTTGATCTTTGATGGCGAGGCTATGGGTGCAGCCGAAATCGAAGCTGTTCGCGAAGAGGAGCCTGGTGCGGGAGAAGAAGAAGAAGGTATCGTTCGTGGCGGTGCAAAGTTTGAGGATGTATTCCGAGGTGTAGGAGCCTGCGAATGCCCTTTGAATCGCGGACTTGGTGGTAGTCGGTCGATGGGGTTAGCTGCAAGCAGTCCACTGATAGGGACATTTGTACGTGACTGCGAAGGAGTGTGCGAAGCTGACGCTGATAGTGGGACTCTGGCCGGTGTCGCGTCCGTCATAGGAATGTCCATGGGCGCGGTCGGCGTGTATACGCCTCCGGCATCTGTTTGTATTGGGCCAACCGGCGCGGATTTGTATCCAGGATGAGGTGTGCGACGTTCGTGAGTGGAGGGTATGTGGGCGTAGGGGATTTGGTGATGGCCCACATCGCTCACAACGATCGAAGTCATCCTAGCGGCCTTAGGGAAAATAGGATCGTCGAAGAATCTAATGCAAGAATGTCGGTGGTCAGCATGCGATATTCGGCAACATCAAGGCGGAAAGTGAATGCTTGAATGTGGAAGTGTGGAAGTGGTGTTGACGCGACGATGGTGATGCCAGCCGCGTATGCGCAGAGAGGGCCATCAACACTGGGAAATAGAACAGGTGGGAAGAAATGGGGTGTGATGACAGCGGGCTCGATCAGAGAGAGCTCTGGTAAAGGCAAGCCGTATTTGAGGAGACCTGAAGAGGAACAAGAGGAGCAAGCTTATCTCTCACTAACAGCCGAAGTCTCAACATGAATAGAGGCGCAAACTCACTTTGCCGGGTATGGTCCTCATTGCCTTCTCTATCCTGTTCGATTGCAACAGGGAACAGGAAGATGGAGGTTGTGTTGGGGACGGCGGTGGTCGTGGGGGAAGAGTGAATGGTTGTCGAGCAGATGCTGGTGCTGGCCGAGGGAGAGGCGTTTCCTGATTATTCAAGAGCCAAAGATAGTAACCCTGCCATCATATCCATCATATCACGATTCACGAACGTGCATCTAAAACAACAACTTCATACAAATATCATGCACACATGTATTGTTGTGCCCAATTGCTGTAGCGCTCATTGACCGACATTCCATTATGCGGCTACCTGATGACGCCGTCGGGCAAGCACGCATGTCGACACTATAATCCTATTGGAAGCCTTTCCCATTCGCCAACCTCAGCATCCTCACGCCTTGGACAAAGCCTATCGATAATAAAACCACGAACCATCATCCCTGAGCCTATCTAGATTCAACCCTCATCCCAAGCTTCGACACTTATCGACGCATTCCATTGGTGAAGGTGAACCCTGCGGGTCATTCGCTTCGTTGGTTGTGTTTATATAAAACATATACTCACAGTAAACGCTATTTATCCTAGAATGTTTTGCCTGAGCTTCCCTGACGTCTATGCTTGAATAGGCAACAGTCCCATGAGTGAGGCGAAATGATCTCTACATATAGTAGTAGATGCTATAGTGCACGAGATTTGGCACAAAGCATGTCCGAGGGGAATCCCCATCCATCTTCTCGATGGCACAGTGGGATTATCAATTCAACGCCACCAAGAATCAAAAACAAGCAAACACAAGATCCTGGTTTAAATGTCAATCACGATGAATTCTTGCATCTAAGAGAAGCAGAAACTGCTGGGAATTCGTCAAACCCCCTGTTAAGAAGTTGAATTATGGATATATTCATGCTCTACTCATGAAAGTTGAAGAGCGGAGGTGGAGTCATGAGCAAACCGTGATTGGAGTATGACGAGTGATGCCTGACTTCCTAACCTGTATCTATGTCAAAGGATGACAACACGTCCTGCAATTGGCTATATTGAAACTCTCTGCTCGGGTTCTATTTTCCACAGTTCAAGTTTGAGATTGGCATGACCTCTCATGCTAAGTACCCTATGCCCAATGTCGTACACCCACCGAACGCCTTGCTATTGAAATCCTCTACTGCTTGCCAGGAGATTTGTAGTCCGTGTTTGGCAGATATAGATGTCTCTGTGCTCCTTTCGCGGTGAGAACTACCATGCGAATAACACCACCGGAGCTGCCATCCCACTTGATCGCCTCTCTCAGAGCGCCCTTGACGAACGAGATCCCCTCCTCTTCAGTCATGCCCTCTTTCCACTGGTCATCGCAATATCCATAGATGTATGTTGAACCCGAACCGGCGATGGCGTAGGACTGCTTGTGTAGGGAACCGCCGAGGGGAATTGAGTAGACCTGGCCACCGTGTCTGGCATCCCATCCTGCAATGATGATACCGGCGCTGCAAAACATTAGCACCGCCTCAGTGCGAAGTCTGCAATTGCGCCTACCTCAACTGGTCTTTGTTGTCGTAGCAAAGCTCCTGGAAGATGGCTGCAGCTGTCTGCGTCGTTGGCTGCTCGTCATTCGTGACGGCATATGTGTTGAGATGGTATTGCACGATGTCTGCTACAGCCTGCGTGTCTGCCGCGGATCCAGACCGGCAGCACCAGATCGTGTCCGATACTTGTGTGAGCTTGTCGGTGACACGATTTGCGATGTAAGCCCCGGTGGTAGTTCGGCTATCAGCTCCTAATATGACACCATCTTTGAAATTTATGGCCATGCTGTGTCAAGCGTCAGATCGAGAGTCCGATGGGGGATGTGGGTAACGATTGCAAGAAGCTGACGAACATAGAGGTACCAAGACTAAACAATGATTAGCGCGATTGATTTTCCTAGTTTAGCCGACGTTCTTACTTGACTTCACCCTTCTTCAAGTGATTCATATCGATGTGGATGCCATCTGGGCAGATCAGTATCGGATGGTGAAAGCATACAGCTCCAAATACCTTCTCCGAGTGCTCCTGTAAGGGCTGGCATTTCAGCAATGAGTTCTGTAGCGTGAAGAGACTTTGTGAAGCCTAGATTGCAAGTTTATTGCAAGGGCGGCAAATAAGTCAATGTGCAGTGTTGGTGTTTGGTATGGCTTCGATCTTGCCTAGGCGGAAGGTGCGTTCGCGTTCCACAGAAGCTAGTACCGAAAGCGGCAATGACTCGTGGTCTGTCTGGCAGCGCAGCCTTCTCTCCAGCAATCATGACCCAAATCATTTTCTAAAAACAGCCCTTCAGTTGGTGAATTCATCTGTCCATATTGACCAAGCTACGAGCTGGCTGAGCTATGTACGACCGTACAAAGTACATTCTATCTAGGTCCTCCTCACTCCCAGACTATTAGTATGAGGTCGACAGATCTCGGAAATTGTATCTTTGCGGTTCGATTCAGGGCCTCCCTAGGTCCGCTAATTACACTGCTAGACGCTCACCCACTCCTGTTGCATTGGCGCTCGAGGGGAAGTCATGACGATGTTGGTAGATTGACCGGACAGTGGGTATACTTCTGAGACTTATTCTACCGTGAAGCGTCGATGCTTTTAATATCAAGTTCTTTGCAGCCTGCAGGAACGAACTTGAACGTTTCAGCCTAGGCGTCGATGTTGACCCTATCTCCTCTAGTAAATCATGCAACCAACCTCGCGTCCTCGAAATTCCACTATCACCTCAATTCCCTCGACCGACACCTTCCAATACACTTCCTGCGAGCAGTGGCAGCAAACTCCCCCTCCGTATATGCCAACCATCCTCCGCTGTCCTCGACTCTTCTCGCTTTCCACCATGAGCGAATATCTATCGTACCTACGATTGCCTGTAATAGGCTCCACGGTAGTCGCTTGTCTGGCAAGCAGTCTCCTGTATTTCAAGCAAAACGAACTCATCTACCCTCGCGCCCTGCCTCCAGATGCTCGAACCAACGTTCCAAGACCTTCGCAGGTCGGCCTCACAAACTTCGAGGAACTCCTAGTACCCACCCCGGACGGGGAGACGCTGAGCTGTTTCCTTATCAAACCCTCCAACCGCAATTTCGCCCGCAATGTCACAATACTTATGTTTCATGGAAACGCGGGGAACATAGGGCATAGAGTGCCCATAGCAAAAGTCTTGACTGAAGAGCTAGGCTGCAATGTCCTCATGCTACAATACCGTGGATACGGGTTGTCTACTGGAACACCAAATGAGAAAGGCCTCACAATTGATGCGCAAACAGGCCTCGACTATATACGTCAACGCGCAGACCTACGCGACTCGAAGATCGTTATATATGGGCAGTCTTTAGGAGGCGCTGTTGGCATAGGATTGGCGGCAAACAACTACCAATCCGGCGACATTGCTGGTATCATACTCGAGAACACTTTTACGAGCATTCGAAAGATGATTCCAAGGCGAGTCAAGAGTACCCTACATGATCACCTGTCTAACACGAATCTTAGTGCTTTTCCACCAGCAAGATATTTGGCACCGCTGTGTCACCAGATCTGGCCAAGTGATGAGGTGATTGGGACGATCAAAGACGTGCCCATGTTGTTTCTCAGTGGACTCCAAGATGAAATCGTCCCGTAAGCTGCTTACTTTTGCACGAACTTGAAAGCCTTAATGCTAATGACTTTAGCCCATCGCATATGAAAACATTGTACAGTCTATGCACGGTGCCTGTCAAGATCTGGAAAGAATTTCCGGGAGGGTTTCACAACGATACCGTGACGGAAGAAGGCTATTTCAATGCGATTGATGACTTCGTCCTTGAGGAAGTCCTAAATCGGAAGACAAGAACGAAGGCAGTTACAAGTAGCGTGGAAATGAATGAGAAGGAGTCGGAGTAAAAGATGTGGTCTATCGTATATGTCATAGTTGTAAAGTGATACCCCGTGTAATGCATTCCTGGTTATAATATACTGCTCGGAACCTTCTTACTCGCACAATTTGTTACACTCCAACCTAGCTCTGAGTATACTGTATTCCCTGCCTGAGATTGTGATAAACATTGGAAAACGGTCGATGCGAATATGCATCTGCTCTTCCGTCATCAAAAATAATATGTGAAAAGAGAAAGAAATTGTTGTCAGCTCATCAGGTGATCAGATGGACCAAACACCCACGCTACAAAACCTCGGCTGCTGCAGGTGCTTCTGACAAACACCAGACGCTCACTTCGGTGAGCAATGCCTCCGTCTGCATTCTTCCTCCATCAGTTATGACAAAGCCTGCTCCCAACGGATACACCTACCCCTTCGCTGCATCCCCAGATGTCATTCGGTCAAACCAGAAGGATGCGTATTTTCAAGGCATGCTGTTGGAGCAGCTCTCCGACATCCTACGAAACCTCAAAGGCGCCCGCTTCGCACACACATACACTTCGGAAGCTCGGACAGTAGCTGAGCTATTGTACTTGGGGCTGACAACCTTCGTCGGTAATCGCACATTGGGCGAGGAATACTGCGATATTATCCAGGTAGAAGACGACACGCGACGATTACCTTCGATCTACCGCAGGTCGGGGTATATCGTCACAACCATACTTCTGCCCTATGGGTTGAATCGCATCCTGCCAGCATTCCGTCGTCGCATTCGAGCAAAATTGGAGTCCGTGCTCAGGAAAAAATCTGCAAAGAAAGGGTTTTCACCGCCCACTTCTATTGACAAGTTCCAGCACTACATCCTCGCCAACCTGGACACTCTTACTTCACCTTCACCCGTGTATGCTGTCAGTTTGGCAGTATTCTACTTTAGTGGCGCATACTACCACTTGAGCAAGCGACTATGGGGACTGCGCTACATTTTCACCCGCACTGTGGAACCTTCCTCGCAACGTGTCGGCTATGAGGTTCTTGGTGTTCTTCTTGTGCTTCAGCTCTCTGTGCAGGCTTATTTGCATATGCATAGCACTGTTACACGGAGTCTCACTATCGCCAACACCAGCTCATTCACTGGGGGCACAGCCGTTCTCGGCCACGGGGTGGAAGTGTCTTTGGACCCACAATCTTACTCCAGCAATAACGCTCTTCTTTTTGAGACAGACACGCCTGCTCCTGAGATGGACAAATCTACTCTTCAGAAGATCACACACACTCCCATGCTCCAGAACCCTCGTTATGTTCTCGAAGATAAAGAGACCATGGCTTGGATCAATGGTCGCCAGCAACGGAAGTGTACTCTCTGCTTAGACGCCATGAAGGACCCCAGCGTGACGACATGTGGCCACGTTTTTTGCTGGACTTGCATTGGCGACTGGGCACGCGAGAAACCTGAATGCCCCTTATGCAGACAGAACGTTCTCGTACAGCATATTCTACCACTGAGAGGATGATGAGACGGGCGAAAGCTGCTATCATGTTAACTCTCACCAACGCGTGCTCCTGCATCGTTTGTGCTTGTCGATGACGTCAAGGTATTTACCTCTCTTCCTTTACTTCACTCTCAATGTTATTACATGATGATACAACATACAACAAACGCATAGTTCATCCGAGATCCTACTAGATCAATGTGGATGCAATTTAGCATATCTTTCGCTCCTATCTGATATCCTCAATCCATCTTACTCACTTATGAATCGATTTTGAGACTCAAGTACTGACATGGCCCAGGTTAGTCTACGCTCTGAAAGGTTCATTGCCTCAACATTGGGACTCTGTAAATCATCGAGCAACAACCTCCCTCGAACAGCTTTGACGATGCCTCATGTGTTCGAAATGCGATTGATCTGGGATATGTCGGCCAGATTCGGCTACGTCGACCCTGGAAACGGGTCGTCGAGGCGAGTTCGCCAGTTGAATTGCAGTGGCGTGTTTGTCAAGGTTGTTCGAGATAACTTAGATTTGTGTCTGGTGTATGGCCGTTCAAAAACATTGTGAAATACCACTCTCATCCATTGAGTTTCTGATCAAATCTCATCCCTTTGGCGAGCCTATCTCCCCATTGATTGGAAGGTTACACATGAAGCTAAAAGTCCTTCACGCCCTCCTGAACAACAGCATTCCAGGCTGATACCATCTTTTTCTTAGCCTTCGACACGCAAACTCCAACTTAGGACTGATTACGAGCGAGAGCAAGTTAGCTGGCAATCGATGTGGAAAACCTCTCGACACCCCATATCCCGGGAGTAGCCGTCGACTCGTGTCCGATCGATATTCCCGTGCGTGGCCAGGTAGCTTGCAGCACCCTGGTCGCTTTGTTATAAGCGCTGAGTTGCTGTGATGAAGTACAGTATTTGTGACAATGCGGGTCCTTGAATCCTTTAATCCTTCACGCTAAAATCCACTCTTGAACCATCTTGTTGGTACCTTGAAATGGCGGATGGATAATTAATGGCTTTGAATTTCGGCCTGACGCGATAAGCACATGGCGGTGATAATCCATCGCGTAGTACGCTTGCAGAAGCGAAGTCCAGAGACGCCGTGGGCCCGTGCCGAACAACGCCGTCTCCTCACGAAGCTTCGACACCTCGGATGCTTCCCCACAGAGGTTCAGCGAGACAACCCTGCCCTATCATCCTGTACTTGCCGCGACATAAAGCTGCAATAAAGCTAGCCACCATGTGGGGAAATTGTTCACATCCACTTCCTCACGATTACCAACAACAATCTTGCCGCCGCCGCCGCCCTGAGTTTCAACACCAGCTCCCCTACAAGTCCCCTCCCTGAAATTCCCATCCCGAGCTCAGTCTAATATCCACGGTATTGCAAATAACCGCTAGCACATCCAACATGACCTCCCCACCAAGCCTGCGGACGCCTCTCTGCCAACTTCTAGGAATACGCTATCCTATCATTTTAGCAGGCATGGCTCGAACATCTGGTGGACCGCTTGCCGCAGCAGTGAGCAATGCAGGCGGCCTAGGCGTAATCGGTGGACTAGGCTATACTCCTGAACAACTTCAAGCCATCATCGACGAGATCAAGACGAACTTGACGGATAAGTCCTTGCCTTTCGGCGTGGATCTTGCCCTACCGCAAGTTGGAGGATCAGCGAGGAAGACGAATCACGATTACACTCATGGACAGTTGGACGACCTCATTACGGTTACGATTAAGAATGGGGCTAAGCTGTTTGTCAGTGCTGTGGGTGTGCCTCCCAAGCATGTCATTGAGAGATTGCATGCTGCTGGGATACTGGTTATGAACATGGTTGGGCATCCAAAGCATGCTGTCAAGGCTTTGAATGCGGGTGTGGACATTGTTTGTGCCCAGGGTGGTGAAGGAGGTGGACACACGGGAGATATTGCCAACAGTATACTGGTTCCGAGCGTGGTGGATGTGGCAAGGAGGTACAAGAGTCCTTTGACCGGGGAGACAGCTATGGTGGTTGCTGCAGGTGGTATCTATGATGGTAGAGGTTTGGCCAGCAGTTTGATGCAGGGTGCTCAAGGTGTATGGGTTGGTACTCGATTCGTGGCTTCTGCTGAAGCTGGATGCTCGAACCAACACAAGGAGGCCGTTGTCACGGCAGACTTTGCGGATACCTTGAGGACTCTGGTCGTCAGTGGAAGGCCACTTCGTGTCAGGATGAACGATTACATTCAGGGATGGGAGAACAAACCCGAGGAGATTAAGAAACTGACGGATGCTGGAGTTGTGCCATTGGAGAAAGACATGCAGGATGAAAAGGATGTGGATATTCCCTTCTTGATGGGACAGGTTGCGGGAGTCATTAAGCAAGTTCATCCTGCGAAGCAAATTGTGGACGAGATGGTGACGGAGGCTATCAAGCAATTGAGATTGGGCCAGACATACATTGGGAAAGACAGTAGACTTTGATCAGTTCTTCCCCAACGAATCATACTGTCTCAGTCGGCTGACTTGAGTGAGAGAATGAGGCTGTGTTGACGTGAATTCTGTTGGCGTACCAAATCCATGAAATCAACTGAAAAGCTCGTATCTTGTCTGATGTTCTACAAATTGTTATTACGATGTGGGTATAGAGTAATCAGCGGTAACCTTAAATCGCGATTTTCCCAGTGGTCATGCTTGAAGGCAGTCTACAATAGCCGTTGAGAAGACTACCCGCAATATCATAAAAGTAATTTCTCGTCCTTCGTTTGAGATATTTTTGGACATAGTCTTAATATCAAGAGAACTTTTCGATTTCAATCTCGAAATTAAGTGAATGGCCCACTATTTTCAGTAATGGAATTGCTAAGAATTTCAAAAATCAGTGTTCAGTAGGCATCATAAACCATTGTCACAGTTCTTGGGCCTTGATCGTCCATCAGCTCTTGGAATATATAAGACCATTGACTACAGACACACACGTTGTTCCCGCCAAAGAGATTTTGAACTTGAGGAAAGGGGGAATACATCGAAATCTGTTCTCGCCTTCCTTTGTATCCGAATGCTCTGAGATCTACGACTGGAACCGTTTCCACTGCTCACCAACACTGGCTGATCCAAGATCTTGAAAGTTCCCACAGCTTGTAGGTCCTAGCAAGTATCTCCTAGGTACCTGCTAGTTGTATGTGGCCGCGCCCTATTGACGCCATTCTGTGCACTGCTCTTCTCGCCCGGCTAAGACGACACGAATAACTACATTCCCAACTCATCATAGCGTGTTCGTTTGGTCGTCGCCACGAGAGTGAGATTTCAGGGGCGCGCTTCATGAGCGCGCGCATGGCGATAGTTTCGCGCCTAGATCATGAGCTTCCATGAACTTCACATTCGTGCTCATCGCTCTACGCGCCGCTGCTTTCCATTGTGATGGGATCCATCCACACAATCTTTTCAATACGCGCCCCTCCAATTTTGTTACGAGTCGGTCGACATACTCGAAAGCTTCGTCTGCACCTCGAATCACCCTGGCGGCAACAATCCTTCGCGGTCATAGTGGCTGTCCCGACAAAGGCTTCGGCGCCTCCTGCTTCACCTGGGCATTCCATAGACCCAGGATCTGCAAAGCAGGCTCACTCCATTGCTTCCATGGTCCGAGGATTATGGTTCCCGAGTTGATGATGTCCTTGTTTATATATGAAGCAGGCTCATGAGCTGACGCTTCTTCACAGACGCAACAAAACTCCGCAGTTTCGTCCTAAACGAGAGTCTATTGTGTCCAGAGGCATTTCAAATGAAGGGCAGCTTCGCCAGAGTCAAGCAAAGCCCCCCATTGGCTGGTTTGTTTTCGCACAAAGAACTATTCCATCCGACTGATCGCGTCGACATCCCTAGCTTTTAATGATGGAGCCGAGTTTAATTTACGAATGTGAATCGAGATTCAACTTTGGATGTCCTTTTGGTCCAACTGATCTCTGGACGCTCCAACTACTCTTGTTCTAAGAAAGACATCTGAACCAGCTCGTCGGCTCCATATATTGACCTCCGGGTTTTCGGCACGCCACACGCCCCTTTGTTGATCGTTTCCGTTCGGTTAGAAACATCGAGCCATTCCAGTGGATCATGGGACAATTTCAAATGCCGTGTAATGGCTACGGAAAAAAGGCAGAATGGAAGAGAATTTTATGCTCAGGAATGCTACAGACGACATGGGCCGCTTCCTGTTATAGGATTTCTAGGCTGCCTGGTCTAGCTCAATCAGGATGCAGCACTGCAGGGCGGCGAAGACGATTGTCAACCACGGCTCATTCTTATGTTCTCATATCGTACAACCTTGTTTCTACATATTGAGTTCGAAGGAAGAATTGACATGCAGCGTGACCGGTCAGGGACTTCCTTCGAAAAGTTATTCAATGCCAGTATGAGAGCCATTCCACCATTTCGACACCATTGTTGCGGGGTTAGTTTCCAAAACATGCTACACCAGCTCGTTGATCATGTGTCTGCCTCTACTGTGGCTCTGCAGTCAAAACTCTCCGTACGACTGGGTACATTGGGTATCTCACAGCGGTCGAGTAGGAGAGTCCTTGAAGGATTAAAGTGCTTTTGCTAGCGCCGACACGCCAAGTAACGGATCAATTCTCCGTGCTTCCGCCAAAGTCTTTGACCGCTCCATGAGCAAAATCCAGCAAAAGTTCAAAAAAAAAAACAATCAGGAAACCTGGTTGGCAGTTAAAATTGGACAGGATGCCGTCTCGCCGATCTCGCGAGTTGCACAATTTGCGACACTGGCTCGTTCAGTACTGGGCTGTTCGCGTGCAAATGAGGGAAAACGGCCTGGCATAGTCAACCACGATTTCTGCTCAACAGCATGGACAGACTATGACGATGAATCTTGGAACCAATCCAGATCAAGTCATGCAGTGGCAACTGGAACTTCGGACTTCGTTCAGCTTTTCAGACAAGGAGAAACAAATATTTGGTCTCTGCGAAGCCTGATTTACAACATAAAAGCGAAAGCCAAAGTGGAATCATGGGCCACGACAGGAGCTAAGGCTTGCCGTGTTGGATCTTATCGGACTCGGCTGAGAAGCAGATATCAAACTCGTGGCGTGTTCACCACATGGGGGATATACTAGGTCCATGCGTTGTTGCTGAGTGCCAGTAAATGCTAACTGTTGGAGCTCGAGAGGACTGCCCAGCCGAATTCTCTACATCATTTCGCAGGTCAGGTCAAAACCAACGCACTCCTGTTAACGAGTCACAGCAAGCACTATACGCCACATTCGGTACCAGCTCAAAACTTGCCGGAGGCACCGATCTCTGCACAGGCGGGAAGGGTCAGCTGATGCCTAGCTTATGCCTCACGCGGCCGGTTCCAATTTTCGGGTAGATGATGGGAGCAGTTCATGTGTTGGAGAAAGGATTTTGCCCAACATTGATTGATTGAGATAGGCACAAACAGGATTATATCGATGCACAAACCAGAGAAGTGTTAGTCGACTATCGCTCTCAGCTGGCAAGGCTGACTTATCGTTGTCAATTTTGATTGGCTGAGAGTGATCGATACAGGTGCCAAGCGCATGGATAGACCCGTTTGAAGATCCACGAGCCCGGTAAATTGACCTGTCTTGGGTAGGCAATGTGCAAATTTGCTCACTTCACATATGCAGGCTAATTATCCTCGCCCTAGGCTGAGAGACTAGGTAAGGTCAATTTTGAATTTACCTTGTGCTGATTTGGCCTTTCTCTTTGTTGTGCAGCACACTGCGCCCAAACAGATCTCGCTCCTTCAACTTCTTGCTGGGCAGACACGCAGTTCTGATTATGCTTCTGACTTCTTCCACACGAGGGCCATCGACGGGTATCTAGGCATTCTATCATGCAGCAGATGATCTCACTGGATTATGAGAGATCAAGGGGGCATCCGGATTTTGCAGCTCTGTATTCAGCAGGTCAGGTCGGCAGCCGGCAAGATTTCCGATAGATCCTTCCGATAGAACCTTTCCTCTTCAATATGCTGTAGCACCTTGTCCATTCCTCAAATTCCAGCCAATCCTCCTGCAGAAAGCTTGGTCCGGCCGTTCCATACGCTGTCTGACTGGACGATCTGGATGGGGTTACAGGCAATTACAGCGGTGGCATCATGTTCAATCTTCAGTGTTCGAGTACAGCTTGTATCCACCCTATCGGGACCGGGCAGCCCTGAAGATATTGTGAGCACGTTCTGGTATGTAAGTGGGGTTGCGTCTTCACTTGACTCGAAATGATTCCTCGCCTTTTGCCTTTGCTTGTGCGCTTCTGCGCCTATGACTACGCCGCTTTTCACAATACTTTGACGACCTGGAACTCGGGTCGGCAATGGCGCATACCCAGGCTGGTCGTCGTGTGGCGATTTCAGCAAGCTCCATCGAGTACGACCCCGAGATAACTTACGAACTCCGAACGACCGGTTCATCCAGTGTCCCAGCTACCAACGTTCAACAATCTATCGACTCCGATCAAATTCACTTCACAGGCCTCAAGAGGAAGGGCAACAAATGTGTAGAGTTTCATGGCAGGGAAGATTTTGTCGTGGACTTCCACAACAGCACAAACAACAAATGGGCCAGCTGTACCTGCTCCAACCCTGCGCCATGTCCTGTAAGCGTGTTGTGACGGTAGCTACGATTACACGACAGCTAATATACAAACACTAGCATATGTACTGGGCCCTGAATCAATATACGAATGCAAGATGTCGCGAGCGGGGCAAACTACGAGCTACAGGCGTCATATACCCTCTAGGGAAAGATGATAGCGGTCGAAGAGTGTCGATCGAGGTAGAAAGAGAGGAGATATGGCCGCTTCCTGAAGTCAACAACACTCCTGGACATGCCTCCTTCGTCAGCGCCTATATTTACCACAGGTTGGGCGACAAGACACTGGAAGATATAGAAACATCGCTGTTCAGTTATAGTAGGCACACGGAAACGTTCATGGACCAACAGGACGGAGGGTTCGAAAGACCTTCATTGTTTTGCTCTGACAGACCGATTTATGCCGCTACACAGTCGTCTCTTGAGCCGATCATTGCGCGAGCCTGTAGACGCGACCGACAATTCGCAGAAGAATGCAAAGCTGTACTGACGCGAGTGAGGCAGACAGCGATTAAACTCGAAGACCTACAGTGTGCAGTTGCTCAGAATTTCGCCGCATTGTCTGAGAGCTGGCTGGGAAGGCAGACAGACCATCACGAGAGAGTGGCCAAGAGAAACCTGGACAGGTACGCAAACGGCATTTATGACGTCTACCGCGTCTACTTGGCCAAGGTAGACGCAGAGGAATCGGACGAGAATACTTTGGAGGCTACAGATGCAGCGTCCTCGGCGCTAATTTTTATGTTGCGAGGAGCTGTCGACAGGACTTCACTCTGGCAGGAGCTCACGCTGACGGATTACCGTTATGACTACCCGCGAGATTTTTGGACGAATGTCTTCCTCGCCTTTGATCTCATACTCCAACGGGAGGGCTTGACAAGACAACAGAGATCAGAGGTACGAGCCATTCGTGAGCGGGCAAAAGCATTGGCAACAATTGGTCGGCCGACGTCAGGCATCATTTACAAGTTGGGACTCATCACACAGACATAAAACTTGCAGGGCATTGCTCAACAATACACAACTTCCGAAAGACGTGTATGAATTGGCAGGAACTCATCACTATCGATCTGGGTTTGCTAGTGTCGTACCGATTGCGGAAGTCCATGATTGAAAAGAGTTGGGATCGGTTGTGGCTTGAATCAAGGCTACGAGAGTTGCAGAAATTCAAACACCAGATGCCCTTGGAGAGTCGGTACGATGCCGGAGACGGTTTACATCTACATGGTAGCTGACCAATTTTTGCTTTCTTGGAGACGGATGTTTGGGGCTCGAAACTTGCTTGTCTGTACCTTGGTTTATGTATGTTCTTTGATTTTTTGATAATTGGGCTGGTGGCTTGGTGATGCGGTTGATATTCTTGTACTTCGCTTCTCTCTTCCTTCAACGCAACGCAACGCAATACATATCCGCTTTTGTTTTTCTTCTTTGTTTGCCTCGTTCACGAGTAGCTGGTGTACACAGTCGGATCTATGGTGCGCTGACCACTCACCTCTCTCTTCTTGAACTTGTGTCTCTCTCAGAGAGGGGTGCTCGATTCTAGATTGGACGCCATAAATTGCGTCACAAAACCAGGATTCATCAACCACCACACACAAATAAAATATGCACAACACCGATCCGCTAGATGGGGCTTCTTCAACAAAGGACACAGCTGATGGAGCCGGACCCGTCCTCCGTAGTCCCTTGCATGTTCAAGTCTAAAGATACCCCGTAATCACAAATATACATCATGTAAGGATTACAAACAAGGATTCGACTATACCCCTTCAGCCTCTTCAGAATATACTGCACACCGCCATTGCTATAAATAACAGTTCATCAGTTCAGACCTAGCTACCGGGCCCTGCTTCGGACAGTCTTTGATACCCGGACGAAATCTATGTATGTGCTTTGCCCCTTTCTTCCGGTATCCCCTACTATAGTCTGAACATCCTTATCATCCTTTTACCAAAATGGTTTTAACTGGTAATCTTTACGAAAGATGTAGTAACTAATTTCCTTTACACTCCTCACTACTTTATTTCTAAAGCGCCCTCTCTCATCCTAACAACGTAACTACCCAATACCCCACCATCAGTACATTTAGTTCTAGATTCGATGGGTCCTTGTAGATTGTAGAAAACAAATCTTAGTAATGTCTTGGGGAGAGGTTATCTAGCTATTTGGTTTCTATCGATACTCGGTTGTTCGGGATGGTTTTTCTTGTCTTTTATCTGGTGCGGGATATCGCTTTCCCCCTGTGCCCTGTTTTTCCTGCTTGGCTGTATTGAGGATGAGATGTGTAGACTGGCAGCGGGATGAAAGGGAGGGGATTCTCCCATATTCATTCGTGGAACAAGGATACAATAGTTCATTTTTGATGAATGAAGCGAGCTACGACACTTCATCATCGTCCATGTTGAAAGACTGGGCTATTTACTCGTGTCCAAGACGCCGAAACGGTTTTACAGCCAACCCAATGATCAAAGCAAGCTATATGATCCGAGACTTTGTAGTCTACGTTATTGGTCAGGGATAACCTCAAACAAAACCCACAAAACGATTGATGAATGAATGGCACCTTTTAGCTTCCCGGCCCATCCGGCCTCAGTGAAAGATTTCCTATTCTGTCTAAGTGTGTCCCTGTTGAAAAAGAAAACTGCCTGTTTGGTTCGGCATTCTTTCCTGGAGTAGCCCAAGCTATCGTTGGGCTTGGTATCTGTCAATCGAAATGGATTGTTTGAGGATCTTTGGCGAGCTTTGAAAGCCATGAGTCCATCAATATCGGATTCTATACACCAGCACCAGCGTCGTACGGGTGGTAAGTCAGCATAGAAAGGTAGTGGTGGACATCTTCGCTAGCTGTAATACCATCGATAATCAGATCCTTGTCTCGAAGTTCTAATGATACGAGATAGTGATCCATCACGAATTCCACGGCGACTATAGCCGCGTTGTCTGTGAGGTAGATATGATGCGGCTAGCTGAGACTGGGAGAGTTGTACAACCTGCTCACCCACTTGTAGGAGAAGTCTCCGCACGCAACAGCTGCACATGGAGTAACGTGGTGGTGTGATTCTGTCCAAATCATGGATTGAATGATGCTAGAGGCAAGTGATGACCAGCCGGTTGAGTTCCAGAGTTTGCATCCCACCTCCTTACGCATCCCACAAGTTGGACCGTCGATTCCTTTTGAAAAAGGAGACCATCACGATGCCCAGTGTAGATAGTTGATCCCAGGCGATCTTACTTTGCCTACTAGATTGGAGTGACAGCCCTGGATCCATGGTCGTTTTGTTGGTTTGGGTGGTACAGTTGCTTTGTGATTGCATGGTGCGTGGTGTTGTGCGGGGAAGGGACAAGAGAGTCCAATGGTAGGCTCTGATTATACTGGCAAGTTCCATTAGAGAGTACTGTGGTAGACATGGTTAGACGCCCTCAAGGCAGGGTGTCAGGGTGTCTCTGGCCCTAAAAGATGGGGTAGTGGGGCAAGGGTCGAACGGTGCCGTGTCATTTCTGTTCCATGGCCTGAAGCGCTGCATCCATCGCTCCTACACTCTCTCACACACTTCCACACTCCCTCTCTGCCTCATTCAATCCTCAGTCTCCCATACCAATTTGACCTTATCCAACTTCATTGCTGTGCTGCTGCTTCCCAATCAAATCGCAACCATTCTCCACGCCGCCTTGTTAGCCTGCGCGCCTGACGTATTACGATACTCCTAATAGCTCAGTCTCTCTCTCTCCTCAGCTGCACCAGAACACCAACCACCACCACACGCCTCTGTTGAACTCTCGGTCCGACAGAATCACCCGCCAGCTCAATCGATCCAGAGAAACACAACTCCTGCTGATCCGCTCGCTGTGAAGTGAGCAGACAGCATTAATACACCACCTTCTCCTTAAACAACCTCCCGCTTCCACTCAATCCCTCCAAAATGTCCTCTTCCGACCGCAACAGTCCTCCACTTCCCTCCCCAGGCGCCACCAGCAGACGACGCTCCTCAATCGCGGGTACCTTCGTTGACCTCTTCGGACAACGCCCCGCTCCGCCCACCAACGACCGTCCAAACATGGGTCCAATCACAAGCGCTGCAGCTCAGGCTCAGCAACGCCGTCTTTCTCTCACAACTGTCGGACTTGGTGCTTCCCCAAATCAATCCTCACCGTTTGGCTCAGTTCGTTCACGAGGCGAGAGCATCTCCAGCTCCACTTCTGGCACGGTCGATGAGAGTCCATTCGAGGACGGCGACGCTCAGGCTGTGCCTGCAAGCCCATTTGCTCGGCGTATGAGCTTTGGTGCCAGAGCAATGCGGGATATCAGGTCAAGCACAGGGAATGGATCAGCCAATGGTAGAGCTACCATCTCCTCTAAAGCAAAAGCCCCCCCGACCGCGAACAACGGCCGAGGTTTGTCCTGTTCATACATTAAGCACAGAAAGATTTACACTCCTTTGTCATTCATTCATCTCAATGCGGTAGGAGAATGTCAGCTAATCATTGTGACATAGCAGGACAAGGCTATGACTTCGCTGAGAACCTTCGATCCAGAGCTGAACGCTCCTCCATCTCTGGTGGAATCCCACTGCCCGCTGTTCACCAACGTGCCAAGAGCGTCACCGTTATGGAGCCGCCACAGAGAGAGATTCCCAAAGAACCGAAGATGCCCGACGCATTCCAGGAGCGCATCCTCAAAGGTGACTTCTACATGGATTAAATCTTCTGTTCTCAAGAAAGAGGTTGTCGAGTCAAACCAAGAGAATTTGTACGAATATGATCGAGCTCGTCCAGATATTGCGATGCCAATTTTTTATTTCAAGTTTACGCTCAGTATGTTTTCTGGTATGTACGTTGGTCAGTCACTCGGTTCACAGGGATATCAAGTGAGGGGTTGTCCATAATTTCATGTGTTTGGACGAAAACCCTTCGCAGGCGTCGGGCGTCAAAACATCGGCGGCTAAAAGTCTGATTGTGCAATGTCAGCTAATCGAGCGAACATGACTATGGTATGGAACCCAAATTGAACGGGCGGAGGAAATGTGAAAGGCGTTTGCAAAGTCTGGGACGCTTTCGCGCTGCCGTACTTCCGAGTCTTCTTTCCATCGTTGACAACCTTCGAGGGAAGAAAAGGCTGCGTACGTGGTCCTTATTCGTCATTCATTTTGTGTCTTGAGGCAGACAGGGCAGGGTTTCGTCGACTGCGCGGCTTGGAAGAGGAATTGTGTTTCGTAACCTCTGTATTTGTATAATGAACATGAATGAAACGGTCTGCCTACACAGTCATTTCGTTTGATATCAGATCTGCTGTGAGCTAAAATGGCATTGAGGAGGCTATTTGTCAGGAAAGAGTACAAAGTGCAAAGTCTCTTCCACTCCGCTTTTGGGAGAGAGACTATTGTTGAAATACGAGTATTGTTTATGCTTTGGGACGAAAGTAGTTATGGATTCACTATATATATATAGTTTTACTTTGAACACTGCCGTCTACGAGTAGCTGATCGTGGATAACTCAGATTCTTCTTTGTGAAGATGTAGGGACGCGAAGATATTTCCTTTTCCTGAACCTCGGACACGCATAAGGTGGGATTGGTTTTGTTGGTGTCTATTTACATGTATATGAAATAGAGATAACTGGATTTTGAGTACCGGATTCACGGGGTATTTTTATCCGGGATGGATGGAGCGGGTTTTCCGTACGATATACTCAATTTTCTTGTTTGTATTTTTTTCTCATCTGGGTTCTTTTTCCGGGCTTTTCTTTTGGGGGGTGGGATCAGCGGTGAGGGTGGGAAACAAAGCTGATTTGGCGAGGTAGATTGATAAGTCATATTTGGTCTTTGTAAGGGGCGGTTTGCAAGGTGAAGAGATGGTAGAGCTGGTTGAGGAGTTGGGGAAGAGTTTGTAGGGGTCGGGACGACAGGTATTTTTTTTTCTCCATCTGTCCGGGGATACCTTGGTATTCGGGTGGGTGTAAGATGTTCGGGTGGGTGTGATAGATCTGGTATTTGTATTGCGAGATTTTTATCAAGGCTTTACTTTGAGAGGTATGGGGCATTTGTAGAGATTTATTGTGTGTTTAGAGAGGTTTGAGATGATGGAAGCTTGGGTGCGGTGGTGCACAGGCGAATATTGATTGGAGATATGAGGGGGTGCGGTTGGAGACGTTGGGATGATGTGTTTCGAGGGTGCTTGAAAAGGATGAGTGTTTGCATAGGCTGATGGGGCATCTATTTGATTAGTGTGCTTGTAGTTTGAGACTTGTTGTTTATGTCCATGGCTGATGTATGGTTGGGAGAGGATACTTGATTGATTTGCGAGAATAATGTTGAGGAGGGAGGGAGGTTTTGCGCAGTAAGAGAGGAAGTGAGGGATTGAAGGGAAGCCATTGAGATTCGAATTTCGGGGGATGAGTTCCGAAAGAAGAATTGCCGATGATATTGAAGAAGAGTAATTGCTGGCAGCGAAGAGGGTGTCGGCAAGTGAAGTGAGGACCTGACCTCACGAGGGTCGAGCATATTCGAGCAGTGTCGTTACGAGGGTATCTTCAGCAACCCCAAAGAAAAGATGCCAACTGATGGTGGCAATCAACAGAGGGCTACAATTGAGGACCTTTCTCGCAAATGCCTTGGATACAGCGGAGGCGGGATCGTGACCGCCGGATATGCAGTCAGCTCCCAAAGGATGTCTGATGTGATAAGACCCAGGTGAATTTTCGAATCTGCAAGTCCTGGTTCATCTGGTCGCACCAGGACAATGCGTACCGACAGAACTTTGGCTTGCCGGTATACTCGAGCTATCGAAATGAGTGTTGAGTCCGCAAACAGGCTCGTGGATTTGCCACAACCTAGATCTCGATGCCCATACATGGTAATCGTGGAGGTTGGGAGAAGCCCATGTGCATACGACAGGCACGTCGCATCAATATACTGCATAATCTCACTCCAATCGCCATTGCGTCTGTAGTCCGAGGATCAGATGTATCGCATGCACAAATTACGTGTGACTGTCAATCCCGTCAATCAAATGAGATGCAATGCAATGTAGATCGTTTCAGTGCTGAAAAGGGAAATGGAGTGAACCGATTACGGTAACTTGTCCCATGAGAGCCTAGTCGTTAGCGAAATGCAGTCGATCTGTATTTTTCGGTGTGGACTCCGACTCCCCAGCATGCTTGCAAGAGATGATGACATAAAGTTTGCTGTCCGAGAGAGAAGTGAACCCATCAGGGCATGAAGCACGCGACATACATTCCTTGCAAAGTGGGGAGCAGCAGAAGGGACATTTGGGGGAACTGAAATGGGCGTACAGACGTGTGCGAGAATCATCCAACGTACGAATAGCCTGCAGAGATGACAGGGAGAGCAAGAAGCACGATGTTTGAGGGTGCTAGGAAATACAATGGTAGTCAATCATAGAGTACAAGTTGAGATGTCTTGTAAGAAAGACTGAATGAACGTGAATGTCAAAGGTAGGCATTCATGGCAGTCGTTCAGCCTTATGGATGGTGGGTCAAAATAATTATTTCTCAGCCACAGCTATTACGTCACTATTGCCAGGCAAAAGCACGGCTCACCCGCACGGATCTTTTGTCAGGGTCTCCATCAGCTTTGCCTTGGAAGAATCAGACTCGGACGCTTCTGGGCTTTTCTTCTTTTGGTTCAATATCTGGATCCCGCTTGGATAGTGAGTGCAGGGAGTTGTAAATTTTTGGAATCACCTGCCAAGCTGAGTCGCTTCGCGTCAGTGACTAGTTCTGTCATGAGAGATTTACACTCACGTACCTCGGAGATCTCCATCTTCGGATATATTGGGTCTCGGAAATAACTCCGTAGGTTTGGATCTCGCACCGGCTCCCTTGTGTAAAATGTCGACACAGGTTTTAATGTGAGATCCTCAAAAATGGAAGATGGATTTGGGAGCCTGCTGCCTAACTTTGCCTTTCTCTTTCCATACATTGCGAACGTGGGTTGGCTCTCTGGGATGATAAGGAGTGCATAGAAGATCACAACTGCAAGTGTCGTACGACAGAAAGCCGCTTCCGCAGACAGACCCCATGCATATTCACTCATGCAGGAAACACGTCGGACCAGCCAATATGGAAGACCATCGCAAAGCCAGCACCGAACCTTCGAAGAGCACATTTATATATTTCCGGAGGGTTTCGGCCCGGATGCGCACAAGAGAGAAGTAACTTCGATGGCAGCTTGGAGGGCAGCTTGGATACCTCGCAATGCCTCTATCATGGAATGATACACAATGAAACCTTGTGACGGAGAGACATGGAACTGAAAGGATGAATACGAAAAAGAGAGCTAGTATGATATGAGCAATGCCTTTGAAATATTGCAAATGCAACCCACCACGACTGGCCAGACATGACCCTGAATCGGCCCGAGCTGTAATGCTTTAATTCTCATCTCCAACATAATGCAGCAGAAGGTACGGATGGAGATGAAAATCGTACCGAAGTGGACAAAAATTGTAATTAAAAGGGGGAGTGATACCTGGCGACTGCCCCAGCGATGCGGTAGGCATTAAGAAAGATTTAACCCGAAAACATGGCTTAGCTGAAATTTGGCACCGTTGCAACGTTCACGTTGCAGCAGCGCCGGCACTGCTCTTGGCGTACATAGCTCTAGAACGTCCAAAATGAAAGAAGCGTGAAATGATGACAACACGCGTGAGATGATTCTCTAGGACCATGATATAACATTAAAAGCGCAAATGAGAGGAGCACAGACGTACAGCCTAGCAGTACGCAAGGAAAAGACATGCATGAGACATTAGCATTACTGCTGATATCCCAATTGATTTGGAAGCCCTCCTCCTAGGTCCGGAGGATACATACCGGGAATGGACGTGGATATTCCGACAGGTCCAGTTGGAGGTCCAGGACGATGAAACATTTGGATCAGTCTCTTAGCGCAGCTGGTCTCCAGTTCTGTACCATCGCGAGCAATTTTGACTTCCCTATTCGCGTTCCAGGGATTGCGCAATCCTCTCGTGCGGTAGAATGGGAGGCGGTTCGTAGAGATCCACTCTACTCTAAATGGCTTGTCATCGGTGTCCTCTGTCCCGGTTTCGCCCTTCGCTGATGCTCTTTCCTCCTCTTCATCTTCCTGATCCGAGATATCGGCTTCCCAGAAGATAGTCCCTCGTGCAGAGTCGTCTATGATATGTCCTTTCGGGGCGAATTCCGTCGCTGGCGTGGGGATTTTGCGTGGCGCATCAGTGGGTTCAACCACGCCTGAATGCTGGGATAACTGCTTCAACTCATCGGAATTGGCGCCGATGGGCGAAGTCATTTTGGCATAACCAAAGTATTCGCCCGATTTGTTTGCTGAAAATATCAAAAATACTTGATCAGCAGTCTGTACCCATTTTTAGCTCTTATAGTTCAATCCGAAGACAAGACATTTTACCTCAAAAGCTTTATTCAAAGACTGTTCATTATGAGCTTGCGTGGCCCATATACCATTCCTGACACTTTGCTCCAAATCTTGAAGCGTGAGGCTCTTCACAATAAAGAATCTCTCAGGCACTCTGGTGGTGTTTGAAGATTCCTCGACTCTGCTGCCTTCCAACTGTGACCCAACATCTTCCGGCTCTTCAGATGCCTTTGGGACTGGTGACCGCGAGGGGGAAGCGGCAGATGGCGATCTTGTATTCTCTGCAGCTGTTGAGGCTGAGCCGACTGGGGTGGCAGGAGATGGTGTTGATGTCCTCCTTAGACGGCAGACCAACCGAACACCCTGAAATCTTGAGTCGTGAAATCTTTGCATAGCCGCTGCGCAAGCTTCTTCGGTTCGATAGTTGACGAATCCACAATTGCTTTTCGAGATGAGGAACAAGCTTTCAATGTCGCGAGTTGCATCTCGGGAGAAATGATCCTTCAAATCAAGAACTGTTGCCCCTGGAGGAAGATTTCCTACCCAGAGAGCGTGACCAGATTGCTTCGGTTTTCTGGGAGGACCACGAGGCACAGCGCTCAAACTACTATTGGATGGCTCTCTTCGAATGCCTATAAGAAGTCAGACACTGCAAGCTTCTTAGAGCTGGGAAACATACGATGCTCGTCTCCCAACAGACTCAGCCTTCCCTCGCCGTCTTGTGTTGGTGGAGGTCCAAAAGCACTAGCCGAATTATTTTTTCCTGCGTAGCCAAATTGTATTTGCCCAGTCTGATTCTGAAATTGAGCAGGACTTGTTGGTCCATAGCCAGTAGGGTAATAGTAGTACTGTGGAGAGGTTTGATGGGGAAACTGGGGATACTGAGCAGCGCCTGGTGCCTGACGAGGATGCGCCGTGCCATATGGAGAATATGGCATGTTGGGTGAAATCTGACCAGCCGCGTACGAAGCGTATTGTACAGGACCGTAGCCGGGGTACGGCGCTGGGTTCGCGAAAGGAGGTCCTCCTGGAGGATATTGTACATTTTGCTGCAGCTGATAGACGACAGCAGGAGTAGATGCACCCGAAAGTCTTTGCTGGTCGTGCTGGTACTGTGGCTGAGGGAAAGAAGAGACGCCGTAGTTCGGAAGAGACCCTGCCATACCACTCATGTCAAATCCAACCCCAGGCTGACTTTGGCTACCTCCCTGTGGATACTGATTGGTTGCTGGTTGCTGATTGTACCGGGATGGATTCATCTGTTGCTGATGAGCCGGCAAAGATGAGTATTGCGAATAGAAGGGTGCCGCTGGGCTACCAGTATACCTATCCCCAGGCGCCGGCTGAGAAGAAGGTTTTGAAAAAGGTAGATGTGAGTTTTCCTGCCTGTTGTCGCCCGTGTTGACGGTTCCGGCCTCGATTTGTTGGTCGCCCATTTGTTCCTCAGCTAGAACGGGAAGAGCAAACCAGCGCTGAACCCAGAGAAATGCCATATCAGCGCATTGAAAACGAATGAATGTTGTGATTGAGCATCAATTGCTAAGGATATCATCACTTACCTTAAAGAATATTGAAAAGGTGTCGCCGACGTGGCAACTATCCAGATGAGTTTGTAGACGGGAAGCTCTCGAACGGAAATTGGAGAAACCGAACTAAGGTCGTTGTGAGGGTGGCAATTGATTGGAAGCACTGTCCTAGGCGAGGTGAAGTTTAAAATAAGCCGCAGCGACGAAAGTAGGTTTAGCCACAGAGCATTGGAAAGATGAACTGTAAATGGGCGATTAGACGAAAGGGAGTCGGGAAGAGACGAGTATCATGGGTATGGCCAGTTCTACAGCGACTCGCTAGGCTGTGGGGAAAGAAAGCTCGAGGCGTAAAATTGAAGAGCTGTAGTTTCTTCTCTCCTTTACGTTGATTGGTGGTGGATGGTATGCAGGCCAGGGCCCGTTGACATCGAAAGTCGAGAGGAAATCAAGTGAATGGGGCTGAGTCTGGTGGCAAAGACAGAGAGTACGATAGACGTGGACGTGCTGGTATCCGAGAGACATGCAGCGCAGATTGTTCCTTAAGAAGGTCAAACCAGTGGGCCATAACGGCAGAAGGGTTAGTAGCAAACAAGATGCCTGGAGAGGGTGGCGACTACCACGCATAGGTAGTATAGAACCTAGGAGTAACCTGATTATAGAACCTAGGGTCGAGTTCTCTCCCGGATGATAGAGGCCCGCGATGATTGGTGAGGGCTCAGAGTCCCTTTCACCATTGCATAAGTCGGAGCTGGCGACATGCGCCGAAACAAGCCTGATTCACATACTCTGCAGGATTGGGATGGCGTACCAGGAGGGCGACGATGGTCGCGGTCGGGATGGTGCACACTGCACTCCTGTGTAGACTGCAATACTGGTAGTAGACATGACTGGCAGCGAACAGACAGTTTAGCACGCTGCTGCCATCCAAGTGGGCCCGCAGTCGGTAGTCGGTAGTCGGTACCAGCATGGGAGAGGGAGAGGGAGATGTGTAATTGCAAGAAGGCGTTTGGTCACTTTGGTGTGTTCGTGGCTGGCTCAAGATCCCATGCGTCTCGTGTTTACACTTTGCTGAGAAATCCCTGAAGCCTGCTGGACGTATCGTACGGTAGAATACAGCACAGCCACACCCTGATACGAACTATCCTCGCCCGCTGCGCCAATGACGGCCCTCGAACTCGAAGCTCCGGTAATCCTTCGTACTCCGAGCATCATATAATCAAGGCTAGAGAAAGAGTCGTTGTACGTCATGATAGCGACAAGGAAGACGTTTTTCTGGAATGGCATCGGACTCGGAGAAAGTCAATTTGGCCCTGTGCTCACTTCGGGCCTTTGCAGCTGCACCCCGGGCCCCCTGGAAGTGACTTACCATAGTACACAGTACGCTCCTCTGCTGCCCAAGGCATCGACGTCATATTGGCTACACCTAGTACTAGTATCAGGATGTCACTTCGACTTCCTCAGTGGCTGTCGTGCGTCTCCCGACATCCTACTGCACCATCTCTCTCGGATGGAAAAACTTCCTTTCAAAGTCAGTCAGTCATGCCCGCCTCGACAATCAGAAGAAGTCACCGGTGGCTGCGACAAAGGGAGGACCCGCTGCACGCGGCAAGCTGCAAGACAACCCTAAACGATATCCCGGACGAATGAGACGACAGACGACTTTTCGAGAAGCTGTTTGGAACTGAGGCTGTGCATCTTCGCCACTCTTCCTGACATGTACTGTGATATTCTAGTATTCTGTCTGAAACGAGTATCTCCAACGCCACAACTCGTCCGACGAGGCCTGGATCACCACAGAACAGTCCCCATCCTCTCTTTCCATTCGTCCGAGCAGACGATCGCCAACAACAATTCCTCTTCGACTCTTTGAGTCGCGAGGCGGTGCTTATGAATTGTCAGATACGGCTTCGCCGATGAACCATGAACATCCTCCTCGCAATCATATGCAGATGGAGCACTTGCATCCCACAACAATCGTTGACTTATGCCCGCCCTGCATATATTGTAACGGATAGATGCCAGACGCTCGGGTCGACGTTTGCGCCACAAGTCATATTGGCCGCGTCTACCTTTTTTCATTCGTGGCTCCCAATTTCTGAATTGCCAGAACTCCATTGCTGTTAGCACCGGCATAATGAGACCCATCATACACGGGATATTTCGTAGATATGTGTCTTCTCAAAAAATTCAATGTTCAATCCATCTCATCTTCATAGACCGGTCCAGGGGCCAGATTTAAATCTCCAAGAAAGCTACTAATATAATATAGTAGAAGAGAATGTATCCACAAGAAGGATTTCTACAATCTTTGACACAATTTCTATGACTACTCTGAACGGTCTGACTTGGTCCTTCCAACTCAATTCAAGTTTCGGAAGAAATGAGACACTTCTCAAGAGACAAACCTTGAGGCATATTCTTATATTTCTGATACCCTGGTAGTCTAATTCGTCTTGAATCTTTTCGCTATCGATGCTCTGGATCGGTGTTGAAGGTTTCGTCTTGTCCAAAAAATGTAATACGGTTTGCCGATGCCAAAATGATGGATACTCGATTGAATGCGTAAACCCTGACGGCTGCCTAGTGAAGGGGACTGGTGAAGGGGACTAGTGAGGCCTTACAGCCTCCCGCATATACAGATAGCCACTACTTCATTGCCCCCGATCAATCAATAACCTAAAACCAGGAAAACTTAAAGATGGAATCGACGAGCTCCTAGCGATTTGGGAAAACAATATCGCAAGAAAGTGTTCGCTTACTATTTCGAGTTGATAGTCATCGAAATCGACGGGTTGTTGCTATTACCTGGTGACGGTGTCTACTTCATAGGTGAAGATTGAATTGACCAAAGTCTCCAGTGATTGTCTCCTCGAGAATATTCAGTTTCTTACCTCTTCGAAAGCGATGTAGTCTCCCCTGTAGCGTAAACATTGTTTTTCAAAAGTAGGGGAGCGCTCATCATTGGGAGGTACATGGTCTTCCGCACAAATCAAGTGGTTTTCTTTTGCCGAAATCTCGATGTGGATGGTTCTTGTATTTTTGTGGTTAATCTTTCGTTTGGCTCGAGTTTGGTGTTTTTGATTTGGTTTTACGGGACCCATATATCCGTGCTAAGAGCATCATCTCGGCTGAAGTTGGTATATTTCGCCTATTTAGCCATCACAACCAGCAAGTGTCCTACCAAAGGAGCTGATCAAACCAAGAGTTCCAGAATTGGGGCCTGGAGAAATCGGAAAATGCCCAACAGACACGTGAGTTGGAGGGTGTGAAGGGATAGAGAAACGTCATGGGCACTGGCTGTAGAGACAATGGCCTTCGACGCGTAGTTTATTGCATTGAGATGCTATTCGATCCGGTCCTGCAAAGGTAACGCTCGTCAATTGATCGCCTCAATTACACGTCGGCTCATACTCATGTGAGTCCTGTCTGGCATAATCCCAACCAACACCAAACGCTCCCGTCATATCATCAACAATCGTCGATTTCCTAAACTCATTCCCATGCCTCTACGCCTTCCAATTTTTATTCAAATTTTTCGTCGGCCAAATCGCTTTCAAGCAGCGGCGGTGGAAGATTCGGCGGTGGCTTGGAAGTCATTGGGAAAACATTTCTCCTTGGGCCAGCCTTTTCCTTCATGGGTCTCGGCGTGGGCCTCGAGCTGCTTGATGTTGCTGCTTACGAGTTCTTTACGGCAGTTGGCACACTAGATCGCGAGGTGTTAGCTTCATCTCCGGTTTAGTACACGTGACATGAGTGTGAAAATCGTGCAATACTGATAAAGGACTTCAAGTTCATTTTGGATGTAAATGAGATGTGAGAGCGACAAAGTCGACCTGGGGCCAATTTTTTCCTCCCGCAACGCGTCTTCCAATGCCACAGATGCGCACAGCCGTTTGTGCTTATCTTCGCGTCACTTGCTGTTCGCGAAGCCAAAGATTCACGATTTTCGTTTATACAGACTTACCATGCTCATGGGCTTAGCAGCCTTGACTGGGAGACCATTTGCTTTGACTGGAGCGCGAGTTCCCGCCTTCTCAGCGGCTTTGTGCTCGCGTTGAATCTGGATTCATCAAGTCAGTCCCGGCTTACTGACGCGTCTATGGGGAGTGACCGACTCTGGCTTTCTTGGAGATAGGCATTTTGTGAAGAGTGTTGTGGTGATTTGAGTTGAGAGGTGAGGTGTAGAGGAAAGTTGAAATTTGTTTGCTTGAAGGAGTTCCGTTCTGGAAGAAGCAGGCAAAACCCTTTCTTCCTCCCACCTCAGCACGGGCGGTGCATTTTTTAAGCGAGCCAAGGTTTAGAACTACCGTAAATCGAGCTACTCCTGACCCGACAATAGGCAACACTCGGATATTCCTTGAACATAACACGGAAGTTAAAGTACGGAGCAGCAGTACTCCTAAAGCCACTCCGTATCAAATATCGCCGCTGTATCTAAGTTTCTAATAAAACCATGCTCACATTTTGGCAGCTATAAGGAAGACTGGTCAAGTGAAATGAATCGTGCGGCATTTGATATTGGGGAATTATCGCATTTGTACTTCTTGGTTATGATTATCTAACTGAGCTACGCCATCAACGACGAGTAGTAACCTGGAGGGCTCCATGCAGGTGCTCCTGAGGCGTGCCTGCGTGTAAAGAACAGCTGAATACCGCCTGCTACATGTACATAATTTTGGACCAGGGGTAAAAGTTTCTCCCAAATATTGGTGAGTCCTGGGATATTGTATCATTGGACAACTTTTTCATGTAGAAACAACATGCCCCGGACATGCTCATAGACAATTGGACCAAGTGCTCGCCCTGAAATTTTCTGCCACCCATCTACGATTTCGCTTCCCAAACACCATGCTGATGCAATGCCAAAATCCCAAAAAAAGGAAATTCGGACCCATTAACCAAAATGGAACAAGGTCTGCTTCTTGTTCTTGTTGCCCTTCTTTTTGGGTTCGGGTCCAGATTCCCCGTTTGAGCCTGATTCTGCGTTGCCATTGATGCCAGTGCTGGACGCACCTCCCCAGGGATTTGCTGTTGCTGGCGCGGCCTGTTCGCGTCGAACTCCGTATCCGTTATATCCGGGAGTGAATTTGGTACTCGTTGGCTTTGCTGCTGCTGGTAACGATGGGAAAGCGTCAGTGCCTGGCCTACGAGTACCGGATGAGCTCGCAGCGGCAGCAACTGGACGGGGTGTTGCGGTCCGCGACGGTGCTTGGCTTGAAGTATTCGAGCTTCCTCCTGCGGTGGCCCCGGCCCAAGGAGTACGCGATCCTCCCGATCGACTGGCTCCCGCTCGACTGGTTGCTGCTCCAGGTGGTAAGGCAGGGAATAAGCTAGTATTGCCAGTGGAGCCCCAGCTTCCAGTCTTGCTCACGGAAGAACGAGCAGATTGAGCGGTTGATGTTTTAAGTTTGAGCACTCTCTTTCCACCAAGTGTACTCATGCCAGAGCTCGATGCCGTGGTAGATCCAGGAAGAGAAGGATAGTCCTCATTGATCGCCCGCCAATCATTCCATGCCTTGAGCAAGGCATCTCGTTTAGCCGGGATCTCAAAAATGTCGGCGAGTTCTTTCACTAGACTTCCTACCTCACTCGATGGTCGGTCGAATAAAGTAAAGAACGATTCGACCAATGCTGGCGCAGTGACCGTCGAATTTCGGAATGCTGAGACTTTGGCTCTAAACTCGGCAATCTTTGCCTGATCATTCCGTAGCATGCCAGATGCTCGCTCAATAACAGCATTATGCCGTTGACGGCGTGCCAATTCTTGAGGCGTCAAAGCTTCTTGCTGTGTTGGCGAAGACGGTCTTGGTGATGGGCCACTTATGGCCGAACTAAGAGAATTGAGAGACGGGAAAGAATCAGCAGGCCTGGTGGCAGTGACTGTGGCGGGTGTTTGCGCTGGTCCTCTAGCAGCGTACGCGGGTGCAGGCTGTGCGCTCAATTGACCACCGAACGTCCTTGTGGTGACGGACTGAGCACTCTGAATAGCCATCTGTCTTTGATAGGCCAATTCGTCCCTACGCATCGGCTGTGCAGATGATTGGGGCAACGGCTCAGCATTCGGATCGCGTCCACGTCCTCTGCCTCTGTCCTGACCACCACGCTCTTCTCCACCCCTCCCACCTCGTCTGCCTCCACGCTCGCCTCGCTGAGGCTGATAACGTTCATGCACCTGAAACTCTCGCATGTCTACACGTCGAGCATCGCGCAGCGCGTCTTTCGTGAGACCATTCGGATGAGCTTCGATTTGATGTGCCTTCAAATCCATTTCCGAGTCAAATACGACAAACTTCTTTTCCAAGCACTCACGATCGGGACACTGAAAATGATCTTTTCGAAAATGCTGTTCCAAGCTATTGTAGTCCACGTAGTATTGCGGCTGCCGACCTGTTCCTTGGTTGCGACGATCGCATAAATGGCAGCGCTCGTGACGGTCTCGGCAATGTACAAAGAGCTCGTCGTCGCCATAGAATCGCTGTCGACAAAAACCACACTCTGGATGACCTTTAAAGCCAGTCTGGTCAACAGCTCCTGGGTTATCATCGCCAAATTTTTCGTGTTTTCTTAAGTCATTTTGTGTGAACAAATCGTGTTCGTGAGTGAAGACTTTCTTATTCCGGGTACACAAATCACACATCAACCTCTGGTGAGCGCTCTTGACGTGACGATGTAAGTCTGGCCAGCTTAAGCAAGCCACATCACACTCTCCGTCCGGACAATTGTATCGTAGTAGAAGTACAGTGTCCTCGAATATCTCCTGATTTCCATATCTTATTCCAAGCGCTTGATCGGTTTGGGAATAGTCGGCAGGCGTGAAGTCTTCAAATCTTTTATCTGGATCGTCCGTGAAAATGACGTACTCTGAGGAACTCTATCCAGGCATTATTAGCAGGTGCCGAGAAAAAGAGGTTCGAGACGAGCTCACCCTACAATGTGCGCAGGCCTTTGATTTGTATAGTGCCCGCAATCTCAAGGCACAAATATGACATGTCCTGTGATTGCACGGAGACACAGCTTGGTGTATGACTGGCGACGCGCAAATGAAGCAGACTTCTGCGTCCTCATCCTCCTCCTCTCCTTCTGTGGGGATTTTCCCACGCATCTCGCCTTGGGTCTTTGTGGCATCATCGGTCGGGCGGTCACCGATGATGCCTTCACCAGGTAAAGAGGGCGGAGGAGGACGGTTGGGTGTAGTACTCTGTGCGTTGATAGCCGAAGTGTGATTCGAGTTGCCACCACGTCCGTTTCCACGCCCTCTACCTCGTCGACGTCCTCCTCGTTCTGCGCCGCCGTCTTGATTGTTATTGTTGTTTGCTCTAGGCGCTCGCTGCTGTCCGTTTCCTCGGCCTCTACCACCACGAGCTCTGGGAGGGGTTGGGGGACCTGGATTGTCTGCCATTGAAGGATCTCGTACAGAGTGATGTTTGAACAGACGATGGGAGAGGACAGTGCTCAGTTTTGAGGGTATCTCGTCGGCGTTGGAGTGTTTGATGGACTTCTTTGCTGTGACGTTGTTCGGCAGTGGGGAGCTGTTGAGCACAAACTTTTTGTTGTCGGTGTCTTCTTACAACACTCTTTTCCACTTGAATTATTTTTAGTCTGAGTATGAGTGTTACAACGATCCAGAATGGCTGACAACTAACGGAATTGAGCAAATGAACACAAGGCGAAAGGACAGGCTGACTCACTCCAGAGGTGGTGCCGTGGTGTCGTATTTGCCTCTCCGAATCCGTCTACGGTGTGGCCAAATCCTTCAGAAAATATAGATGCTTCGGAAAAAGTCAAACATCAGTATGTTGTAGATATAGTGACTCAAATGGGAGGTTTCCAAGTGTTATCTTCACCTCGAGATCGGTGTTGACAAATTTCCGGCAGATTTTGGGAGCCTCGTTGTCGACCTAGAATAAAGAAAATCGAAGACAACGACAGTATCTCACGGTGAGGGGTAGAGGGCTACGATCTCGCCATAACCAGTGTGTCCACTTCAGTCACACTGGCTACAACAGACTCCTAATATCCACATATCAAATTCAAGAATCACAGAAGTCCTAGAGGCACACGCTCGTCCTGAGAGTAGTAGGTATGCAACAGCTATGCTTGGGGGACACATGGGCTGCTGTGAGAACGGCTCCATTGTGTGATAACAGCGTATACTTCAGGTATATATTTAAAAGCTCGGAAACATCCTCTCAGTTCAATGGTGACTCAATCGTTGGATTGAAAGCTTGCGAACATGGTCAAAAACCAAGCTTAGCAGTTACTACCATGAAGGTTACAGACGCCCTGGAAACAGCCTGCGACTCTAGAAAGTGGGGATTGTCAAAGTGAAGTCTCCCTTTTGCTTTTTTTGATTTTCTGGTGACCTTCTTTTAGTGTCGCGGTAAGTGGAGTTGCAGGTGGTATGAACCCGGATGCTTTTTTTTGCTTGGGTTTCGTGTAGATATGATCGGTAAGGGTCACTCTGGATGGGTTGCCGTGGTCTGATACCAGAGAGATGTCGGAGAAGAGCAAGTAGAGAATTGCAATCACAGCATTGTTTGGGAGAAGGCCGACTATCCATTTAGACCTTTCTTCAAGTATCCAAGCCGTTCTGCGAAGCAGGACATACCTTTACTGTTCGATATCTACTAAGGAATGTTCATATCTAAGAAGACATTATACCGAGTGAGAAAGGATAATGAAGCATGCGGTACTCAATAAGGCAGATCGCAATTGGCATTGGCACAATAGAAGTGTAAGCAAGAAGTTGTTTGGAATTACGCTCTCTGACCATAGGATGTAGATTGGGTTTACTAAGCTTAGCTCACTACGTTACGAGCTGAGACTGTATATAGGAGAGCATGTGGCATTATTAGTATCATGCTCCAATGCGTTAAGTCACCCTTTTCATATCCTTACACACATCCCTACGAGATTCTTGAGTCTGTAAAAGCCACAGCTAGGTCTATCCAGCACTACTCACAACTCTCTCAAAGCCGCCTCCTCCTCGTCATACTCATCGCCATACCATTCCCTCTTCATACCCTTCATCTGCTCCTTGTCGCCACCAACCTGCTTCTTGAACCAGCCTTCCATCGCCTGTATCTGCTCGGTATACCTCTCAATCTCCAGCCTGTTCTTCACAATCGCTTTTCTCTGGTTCTCCACCTCCATTGGGTCATTGTCCTTGTATGCAGCCAGTTCAACTCGAAGCTTCTCTAACTCTTTATCAAGCTCAGCATGCTTGAGTGTCATAGTCTTCCGGTCACCTCCGCCTTCCATCAACATATCGTCATCTCCATCTTCTCTCTCAGCGCCAGCTTCATCAACCTTGAGCTGTAACTCCGTCACAGTGACGGCGGCCTTCTCTTTGTCTGCCAATGCCTTCTCGAGAGCCTGCTCTTTGCGAATCTTCTCATCGCTAAGGAAGCTCCAGTACCAATTGCCGCTTCCGATCTTCTCGACGCGGATGAAGTTCTCGTCGGTGACAGCTTGGACGTATTCTTTGACTTGCATTCCGTTGATGGAGGCGACGCCTGGAAGGGCTTTCTCGAGATCTTTGAATGAATGAACGGTGCCGGACTTTTGGATCCACTGAACGATGAGCGCTTGTTTCGCGGCGGGTGGGAGCGATTTGGGTGCCTGAGAGATTTTGTGAGAGGATGCGTCAAATTAGGCTTTTAAGATGTTTATGAGAGTTACTACCATGGTCTTGACCTTTGTTTCACTTGAGGGTTGATTGGCGATCGTGGTTTGTGTTGGGTGATGACGATGACCTGAGGTTAAAGTTGAGCTTGAGAGGAGATGCTCCCTGTGAAGCGGCAAAGACACAAATTTCACAACCTAGACATATGCACGTTGACAATAACAAGTCAGATCGTGACACTGACTGTAGTAGATTATGTCCTTCACCACGATCACGATTTCCAACCACGGAAAATTTCTGGCAATCAACGGCGAATCTCTCCCAAGATCGAAATCGTGGAGGCTTGCTTTTGTATTTGAATACCTACCGCCTACTGCGACATCAAACGGTCCAATAGATCATCCATGCTCTTTTTGAACTTAGCCATCCTGTCCTCCGGTCTGTTCCCCGATGCCTTTGAGGTTTCCTCCCTTGTGGTGTTCTTTTTCGGTCCATGATCCGGCTCCCCGTGATGTGTGGGAGCTATTGCTTTCGCAGCTTTCGCAGCTGCACCCTCGCCTTCAGATTCTGAGTTTTCCTCTTCTTCGTTACTACTCTCTTCAGAATCTGATCTCGAATCTGCTCTGCTCTTGTCCGCGGGTTGAGACGGAGATCTCTCCATGTATGTCCTTCTCGCAGACCGTGTTGAGTCGTTTCCTCTTCCGCTGATCACCCTCATTGGGGACGTCTCTGGTTCTTCTCTATCACTATCACTCTGGCTGCCAGAGTCTGTAGACAACTGTGTTGATGTAGAAACCTGCTGGACTACAGGCTTCTCAGGATCTACCATCTTGGTATCATGTTCACTGAGAGGCGCGTCATCTTCATCCTCGTCGCTGGTTTGCACCATGGTCGTGCTTTTGTAGCCATTATTGTCGTGAATTCTTTTTGGTCGCCTCGTCCCTGTTTTCCTTGCAGACCGTGGTTGGGTGATAGATAAGTCGATGTTATCTGGATTCGAGCTAGATGGTGACGCAGGGGACTCGGCGCGAGAGTTGGCAGGAGATCGCTCGTGAATATGCTGGGGGCTCTCAGTCCGAGAATCTATCTTTTTCACATCGCCGAGCGAAGACGATGACCGCCAGTCGTCCTGGACATCGGCATCATCCTCGTTCTCAACGACTTCGCTGGCTTCATCCTCGCTCAAATCATCATGAGCAAGAAATTCATGACTTAGAGTAGATCGAGAAGATTGTTTTTTGGCATCCATCCGCCTGGGAGCTTTCTTCACCCATGCATGACCATCCCATCCAAGTTCTGGAATTAGGTCTTCGTCCTCCTTACCAGCAGTCAGGAAAGCAAGATGTCCAGTTTCACCCAAAGATTGCTCTAGGGCTTCCTCTAACAAGACACCGAGAGCCAATAGTGCAGTCCCATCCATTGACTTATAATGTAAGTGCTTTCGTTGAATATCTGGCCGATCATAGAAACGTGAGAGATAACGATGCGTCGTCTCCAACAAATAGTTTGGTGGAATCGGTCCTAGGTCATTGATGCCAACATAATCATCTTCATCAGCGAGTCGTACTCGTGCGCCCTTTCGACTGAACATAATGTCATCTGGCGGGATAGGTCGAGTGTCTCGATCCCTAGAGTATTCAGGTTCCGTCGCAAGAAATCCATTTCTGCCGGCTCGCCCTGCGGTTTTTGTTAATTAGAATTTTGGTGAGCTTGCAGAAGACACTAATCACCAGCTACGGCATCGAAGACCGAGACTTTTCTGCGTTTGGACGTTTTCTCGGCATTTTTTGTCGGCATCGTTCCTCTTGTTGTGTCGCCAATCTTGCGCTTTCCGGCGGACTTAGAACTGGTGAAGATCGCATCCTTGCCAGCGGAAGATAAGGCGCTGGAAACAGAAACGGCATTCGTTCTGAAGTGCACTTTTTTATTCATGTTTCTCTTTTCGAAGACTTCGGAGATTCGTGAATGAAAATTGGAGGTCAGTCTCGAGGTCCCTTGCATAGAATATTTTTAGCAACGCGCTAGGCTGAATCTTGACAACCCTGCCCTTTCTCTTAAAAATCTCATGTCTTTTTCACGAGCCCACTTTCACTTCCATTGTTTCTCATCAATACAGAGATAGAAGATTCTCATTCTCTCCTGGGGTTCCTCGAATACGTTACGCGCCAACACCACTCATATGATTAGAACTACATGAACTGAGCAAGCAGTTTCGCTGCTTTCATCTTGTCCGCAACACTTTATTAGCAGCCCGGCCTCCAAAGCTCGTAATAATCGCCGCCCTTGTGCTATTCCGAAATCTGAACACCTATTTCTACCTCACGAGAGCGAACCATATCAGACGCCGTCGTTGAACTCATAATACTTGTTCCATCTGGTATCCCACGGTCTCGCGCCATTGACAAATCGCAGATCAGTACCAACTCGAATTACATTGTCAGGGTCATGGTTGATTGTCGAAGCGTGTATCTGCCTTTGGTCAGCCACTATGTGCTTTGAGGAATAGATTCACATTAACCTACCGCGAAAGGAGAATGCAGCACAACATCCCCGGCTTGATAAGCCGTGACAAGCCACTTCCGTTGGAAAGTATCGGAGTACTCTGAAGGCCCATCGGCCAGCAGACCCGTCGACAGCATATTTTGATTGAACGCGTTCTTGGCCTCTTCGGCTGATAACCCGCTCTCGGCTGCCTTGTTGGTGAAGTCTGCCTCAATTTCTCGACCAAGTGTATGACCTGGATCGACGTTATTCTAGCCCAGAGCTGCTGCCAACAGACTGACCATTCTCTAGATATATCAGTCCACCACCAATTACAGCAATGTCTCCCATAGGAACCCAGGCAGTCACACTTGTTGGTTCTCCATGTCTCAAAAAGATCTGGTCATAGTGAACGCCAATGGCCTTATTTCCAGGCGTATTGTTTCTCAGCAAGCTTCGTCGAACGTTGAGAGTATCGTCCCCCCATCCGGTAAGTCGTGCCACCATATCTTTTAGAACAGGATGCTTGCAGAAATCCTCTTTGTACCAATCCTCATAATGTGCAGCGAGTGCCAAATCCACGAATTTCTCAGCAGTTGCCGCTCCAGGTCTTCCATTGCCGCCAACCGCGCCAGCACCGATCCCCGGAAAATCTGCCTTATCTTTTATAGGATCAAAGATACCTTCCATCGGCGATGTTCCAGGCTTCAGCACTCCGCTGGGAGCAAGCATTTCGAAGTACGCTTGGCGTGCCTTCAACACATCTTCTCGAGGGAGTAGCCCTTTTAGGAAAATGTAGCCATCTTGTTCATATTTGCTTCGTAGCTCTTCTATCGGGGTATCTGTCGACGACATTTTCAAAGAGCCTACTTGATCAGGTCTTAGAAGGCCGTCATTTACGTACAGCTTTTGTCCTCCGAAGCTTGGTAGCTCTCTATCGGGCGACAATGCGTGTGGCATGATTCTTCCTTGTACAGATAGAAGGCGTCAGTGGAATGGAAATGCTGAGGTATGTGGAACAGAAAACAGTGGTTATCACATTCAACTCGGCGATGAAAGAGTGAAAGAGATGGACTTGATCCAAAGAAAAGGCTTCGAAGAGACTCGGCTTTTGTCACAATGGGGGGAGCTCGGCTACCCCACCATCACCTGGCATATCTAGAATAATGTTCCGTTGACAACAGCCGCCAATTTTTTTTGAAAACACTCATCCATCGCGCTTTCCAGGAATTTTGATTTGAATGTCACTTCCCAGGTGGTTTTTAAATCCATATGATTATTGTGATGTATGGAGATTGATGAACACACCATAATAGGTTGGCAGACGAATTGAAGTGAAACATTGAAAAATATACGGTATAAATATTAGGGCCCGGGCTGGAAAATAAGCGGTCGCTTAGAATATCCAAGGGCATGGGCCTCTAATCCCAAGGGACCCCACTGAGCACAAAAGTGGGCCAAAAACCGCAGCTCTCCCAACCCCAAAATATTCCCACATCTCCAACTCCCCAATCCGAAAGACACCTACAAGTACAAAGCCCAGAGCTCTGCTCCCCGAGCACCTCCACAATGCCAATCTCCCCACCAACCCACTACGAACTCCTCAACCTCCCCACCCCAACATCAACCTCGAAACCACCCTCGCCTCAAGAAATAAAATCTGCATACCGGCTCGCCCTCCTGGCCCATCACCCAGATAAATGCACTCCCCGGCTCTCCGCCAAGATTGGAGATACACACACCATCGACGCCATCAAAATAGCTTATGATACCCTCTCTACACCCTCGTTACGTGCGGAATACGATCGCTCCCTTCTCCTCCGCCCATCCGCAAAAGCCACGGGACAGAAGAGTGGGTATACAGGCTCCGAGACGCTGGATCTGGATGATTTGGTGTTTGACGAGGAGGAAGGGTTCTGGTGTTTAGGTTGTCGATGTGGGGAGAAGAGGGGGTATGTTATCACGGAGGGAGATTTGGAGAGGGAGGAGAGTTCGGGAGGGAGGGAGATTGTTGTTGGATGCCGGGGGTGTAGTCTTTGGATTAGGGTTGGTTTTGGTGTTGTTGAGGATGGTGATGAGGAGGAGCTTCATCGTGAAGAGGAGGGATGAACGGTATATTGGAATTGGAAGCATTGAAAGACGGTAACAAATGAGGAGGAAGGGACATGAAACGCTGGCAGAACTTGTTTCTAGAGGGTCCTTGAGGCAATCGACGACAGACATGCACGACACATGGAGACAACAGGCGACGGAGCGCTCTCACAATCACCAAAGTCACGATGTTCATGGAAAGAATGTCCTATGGATTTTCTTCTATAAGCAAGGAGGCAAGCAACAACCAGATTGACCTCGCCAATAATGCAACATTAAATCGTGGAGTCATCACTCATATATCCATAAAGAACGAACAGAACCAGCCTTGCAATCATTAAAAGCGAGCCCCGGTAGCGCACCACCAGCACCTACAACATATGGGCAAAATCCAGTCATGACGCAGGGATGCAGAGCGAAAGAAGGCAGAATTAGCTACGTCGGGGTAGGACCCCAGAAAGCAAGCAGGAAACGCGCAACCAGGCGGGAGGTGTATTTGTCCTGGTTCGCCTTCAAAACCGGGACATGCTGTTTTTCTAACAGGAAATCGTCTGCAACATAGCATGTTAGCTAGAATCCCAAAAAGAGGATGTTATATAGGGGCAACCTTACTTTTTTCCTGCACCAGCGCAGCGACACTTCTCACGAACAATAGAGAGCTCTCGCTCAGTGTCTCCCTAACCTTTGGATCTTCGTAATCTCTCAATGGATTGAAACCGCGGTGGTACTTCCATCGGAATAGATTCGCCATGAACTGGAACTTCTCGTCAATGCAACGGCAAGCTGCTTCGGCAGATTGTGTGGCGTCCCACTCGTCCATTTGACCCATCAGAGCGTCAGCATCTTGATTCGCATGGGCTGTTCTTTGGACTTCCTCGAAACACATTGCCAAGCCCAAGAGAGCGACAAAAGCCGAAGTCCACTTCGCGCCACCGCGAGAGGAACGGAGGACCTGCTGAAGTCGACGAAGGACAGAGTCCATAATTTGGCCAAAGAGACTACAGTAGAGGACTTTAAGTTGCCGATTTGCCATGCGGGGAGACGTCGCTTTCCCATAGGTGACGTCGGGATTCTTGGCGCTGTGGTGAAGTTTGTACAGCTGGTCGACTTGGCGAGGCGGGATGGTTGCTGAACGGGCATAAATGTATGTTACCACTTGTAGCCGAAAAATGTCGCGGATCAGAGCGGTCTGCTCTTCGTTAGCACAACTTATTGTGAGTATTGTTGGAGTGATATGCTTACCTGTTCCTTGTTATCAGGCTTAAGCTGTTGCATAAGCTTCAGAAGCCTGCCTTGGAAATCGTCTTTCTCATATTTGAAGCAGCGGTCGACGAATTTGTCCAGATGTTTGTCGACGACTCGGTCGAGGTATTGCTCGTACCTATCCCGGTCTTCATTCTCGATGGACACCATCGCCAGTGGCGGGCTGTTCTTCTCAACCCAGCCTCGAGTGCCAGTCTGGAGATTGAGTGAGTACTGAAACTGTCTGAGAAGCTCATTGGTCTTTGGCTCGAACTCATACAGCTCAAACTCGATTGGCGGAATTCCCCAGATCATATTCAGCTTAATTCTGACGGCAGTATTCCGCCATCGGCTGATGTGCTGGTCAACAAATGCAGAGACGACCTGCTTATCGCCCATGCGAACAAGGAAATCTGGTAGGAAAAATGACTTCAAATCTGTGAGCTTGGTTCTATCGCAGCCAAGGCCATTCTCCATTGTGGCACGCTGGTTGCGCTTGATGCATCTCTCACAGGTATGTCCTGGTGTACACTGCTCAGGTCAGCTCGATGAATTTCGGAACACTAGATTTGTTCAAGGACATACCGAATCTCTTTGTAAACAGCATATCCAGCAGGAGCCTTCTTCTCGAAGCTGTTTTGCCCTGGCGGCCTTGTCGGCAGTCAAATGACTGCCAAGTAACCGCCCACCAGGTCGCTTCCCTTTATGGGTTTTCCGAATCACGCCTTGGGTCGAGGGCCACTTCCCAGAGTCGGAAGAAAACTGCTCAGCTACAAACGTAATAGGAGAGCGTGACGTGGGAGTCGACGGGTCCAGCTTCATGGATCCTGTGAAAGAAGGCGCCACAGTGTCTGAAGATTCTACCATAACATAATCAGACACAGGTGAGTGGCTTGGCTCGCGTTGAGCATGGCTTCGGCGACGCTTGTTACCTTGCGACTGCGCCCCAATCCCAACTATGTCCACGTTCAAGTTTTGTGTTTGCTGGAAGGCATATTGCGTAGCTCGAGGTGTTTGATGCTGATGATCATGGCCATGGAATTGAGAATTGGTGCTTCCTAGAGAACTTGACAAGTTGACTGCCGCAAATAATGGACTTCTTTCTGAGTTTGGGGTTCCAATTCCCCTTGCTTGTGGCGAGGAGTCAATGGATAGAGCTGAGCCGGCATAAGATGTGCGATACGCATTCTGTGAGACGGGAAGAGCACTGGCTGAAACAAAACTCATGCCGTTGATTCCTATCGAAGGGACCCGCGAGTGTCCCATTGGAGACCATGGAGACTGCTGCTGGAACGACGCCTGCGTCGTGAAAGATGAGGCTGAGAATGGGTCCAAATCGCCTAGGCTGATATCCGTCTTGACGCCTGGGGAAAGGTCTTCTTGTTGATTCCACCCGTAATCAGCATTACTCGGTATCGAGAGCGGAGTCCGAGCACGATTTGCTAGGACAAATTTAGTAAATGTCTATATCGAAGGATTGAAGACATGGTTGCCTCACTGCTTATAGTCTGCTGTGGATTTGGAAATTGATGCTGCGCAAATCCGTAAACATAGTTGTTGTTTGCTTGCTGTGTTTGCGAGGCGGGGCCGTTCATTACTTGCGGAGCCTCAGTGGAGTATTGATTGACTGATTGCCAGTTTGGGACATAATCATCAAAGTTTTGGGTTGACATCGGAGCAGTCGAGTCGATATTGTTGGTGGAATCGCTGAAGATGAACGGATTGCTCCAGTCGGAGGCCGCAATAAATTCAGAGTCAGAAAAGGACTCGGCACTGAAATCAGGAGCCATAGGGACACTTGAGGGCGACATCTCGCACTTGGAAAAGAACGGGCTGGGAGATGACCTGCACCGGTGAGCCTGATCTTCTCTGAAGTGACCGGTAGAGAAGCTGTGGTCATAGCCATACGGCGATCCAAATTGGCTCTCCAAGTCCGACTTCGAGGGCCGGCACAAAGCTGTCATATCCTACACGCCTCCAAAACGCGAAACAGAGAGGTTGACGAGGTATTAACGGCGATGGAGTATAATTTTCACCTTGAGATGGTATGCTTGAGGCTGAGGCCGCACGCCACTATGGTGAGGGGCTGAAGAGATCAGAGAGCAGATCGGGTATTCTAAGATGCGGCGTGAGGGATTCAGGCAGACTCGGACAAGAATGAAGCCAAAGCGCTAAGGTCGTCAAAGAATTGCCTTGAAGTAGTTCTAGAGGAATAGCCAGGAAGAGCCGCAGGAGGAAGAGTCGAGAGCGGGGCATGCTGCGCCCTCGAGATTTTGGACTTTCGCTGGCAATGGATGCTGACCGGTCCCCGGTGAAGGGACAGCAATTGAATTGGGCATGGCGCCGGATCAAGATGCACTTGGAAGTGCTGAGAGACGCGAGGGAATGGAATGCAGCTAGACTGCCCCTTCTGCAGGAGACCGTATCGAGCCGGCCGTGTACGAGCCGCTGGCCACTCATCAGTGCGTCGTGAGGATCGAGTGGGGGGTTGTTCTAGAAGAAGCGGGTGAGGTGGTGGTTGAAGGTTGTGTGCTGGCTGCACTTTGCCCTGGGTCCTGGGTCCTGGGTGCTTCTCAACTGCCCCCACCTCTTCCCCCGAACATCATCAAGATCCATCAACCAGACGACAAAATCGGCACTTCCATCTCTCCAGCTTCATCAGTACGACTTGCATGGTCTCGGTGCTTTGTCGTGTACCACACCGCTTGTTGAGAAGCCTCTTCATATAACGCAAGCTCAGCCACGATGCAGACTATCATCCTCTCCTCTCAACAAGGCTGTCAGCAGCGCCTGAGATATCAAGGACTTTCACCGCTCGGAATGCAGGACAGACCGGCTTCTCAGGTCTCAACTCTCGCATTTGCACCACCTCACTGTTCTTAAGGCGTAATGAAGGCAAGTCACGCTCACTGTCTAGCGAGCGTGATCTTTGCTCACAATCCTACTTAAAGCCTGACCGGCAACTTAAATCCACTAGACCCGGGTACTCCATTGTTCGTATCGTATCCCGGGCTACAAAGTCTTTGTGCTACTTTGTCATACCGAGTATTGCGATAAGTTCGGCTTTTCTTACGCAATTCTGGAATGGCATATAGCCCTGGACAAAGAACTGACCCCCACAATGTTACATTTCATTGTTATTACAATGCGTAGAAAACTGCTATTCGCCAAACTATGGCCTGAATTGTTGAAAATGATAAAGTTTGACCCATGACTAGAATTATCAGATAGGGGAAGATGCAGTTGTGAACATAAACAGCAATCATGAAGGAGGTGTTTGAAAATTGAACGATAATGACATTCACAAAGACCCGCTAACTTGTTCATATGAAAAACTCTTTTTCCTTCTCCCTTTTCAGCTTGTGCTACATATACTTTATTCTTCTGCTCTAACAACTTCTTCTCAACATGTCCAATAACCGTCCTAGTAACTTCCCAGGCCACAGAGCCAATTTGGATCTAAGGAATCCATCGTCAACTTCACAGGCACTTGAATATGGCCACGGTACCAACCGAGGGCGAGAAATGCCACCACAAGATCTTCATGGAGATGGTCATTTTGATTACCAAGACCCACACCCACACAGGAAAGTATCGTTGGATAACAACCGGGAGTCGTTCATGGTTCCTCACACAGCTCGTACATTTGCCGAGCATCCGGATCTTAACCCCTATGATTGGCCATCAATGCAGAAAGATGATGACACCGAAATTCCAGAGACAAATGGAAGACCAGTGCCTCCTCACTTCGCGAGTCATGCTTCTAGGCTTGAACCGCTTCATCATACACAACATTGGGATAGAAATCTTGATATGAGACAGGACCAAGTAGCAGAACTCACCAGAAGTGCTGGTTCGAGAGACCAAATGATGGCAACGCAAAGAAAACCGTCTCTAGACAAACAACGGAACGATCTCGCTCCCAATGACAAGTCGACCAGGCGTGATTATAAAGCTTCGCGAGAAAGACTTAGTCCTGGTGGTAATCCTGGCTTCTCTCAGACGATGACTCCACAAGGCCGGCTAAGAGAGAAGGAGAAAAGGGGCCCGCCAGTCGCATATAAAAGGCACGCTGCTAATGTCGACGGAGCTGCTACTAAAGGCATGGCTCCCTTTTTCGATGCGTCTGGTCAGTTGCGAGAATCTCGAAGTGCAGTGGGTGTTGACACTTTCATCCAGTCGTTGAAAGATAGACCTTTGCCGAAAAGACGACCTTCGCATGATAATTATGATCAAGAACAGTTCATGGCGCCCCTTCCTTCAGGGAGAAAGGTATCATTTGATTCTCCCAATAATAATGAACTTCGCCGACATAGAAGTCGAAAGGGCTCCCAACAGGATGAGAGATTGAGGAATGATGACGGGCACAATTTGAACAACTCTTACTCACTATTTCCACCGCGGAATGATTCTTATGGTAATCATTATCGACGGGAGGATTCTGGTGTCTATCGATCTCCAGAAGGTTACCGACAACAGCAGTCTCAGGTATCGCCTCCAATGCGTCAACCACACCGCAATGTCAGCTTCGAGAGTCCGAACCCAGCGTCCAGACTCAGACCAGATTCGCATCAAATGTTCGATTCACAGTACCATCGCGACAATGAGCGCACGCGTCAACAACAAGGTCTTCACAACCAAGGCCATGTTGCAGCGCAAGAGACATCGAATGTTGGATCGTCTAACAAAAACGGAACAGTGGAGAGAAATCAATCCTTACATTTCCGCCGTGCGGATGGACCAATGGCACAATCACATCAAGTAGAACCTAGAGCAAACGTTATTTCTGACGAAATGCAACAATGGATAGGCAGGACAATAGCTCTCTACCGAGATCTCAAATTAATATGCTGCCAATGCAATGAGCACAGTCAGCTTTATAATCCTGGCCACAAGGAAGGTTGGGATTTGACTCCTTTCTGCTGTTATGGAGGGCTAGGAGATACATGTTACCACGTTCCTTGCTCCAACTGTGGTTTCCATTCTAGAAAACTGAGGGAGATGGCGGTTTGGCCTACGAGACGCACAATCACCGAGAACACGCTGGCTTTCGGCAGTGTCAGATGGACGTGGCTCTGTTATAGATGTGGTACTGTCAAACGTACTGACCAGCCTCCTGGTTCGCACCCATTGAGTTGGCAAAAGAAATGGGAATGTGATGGTTGTGGAAAGGATTGGAATGATGCTTGTCCCACTTTTCTTATTGAAGATAGGGATGTTGAAGAACTCAATCGTGTTGCGGAGAGTCTTTTGAGGGTACCGCCTGTCAGTAGATTTTCACCCGAAACTAAAAAGGAAAAGAGGGATATTGGGAAGCGGGTGGAGGGCGTTGTCCACAAGGCCGGGAAAGAATTTAAGAAGTTGCTTGGGAAGACGGAGGTTCAAGAGATTGTTCGACCTTCTACTTCCAAGTCTCATAGTAAACATCATCGCTTTGGAAGTTTTGGAGAGAAGTTTGGACATTTCGGGGAGCGAGAATCTTCGAGGAAGGATTTGAGGAAAGAAAGGACGGACGGTCCGTTGAGGAAAGCGGAGACGATGGCGGATGTGCCTCAAAGGTCTGCTCGGAGGAGAGAGGCGGAAAAGTCGCCGAGGAGGCCAGAGCCAGAGGTGGATAGGAGACACAGGCAGGAAAGACGGGAGCCGGTGAGACAGAAGAGCTCGCCTCAACTTGGGATTATGGGGGAGAGGGAGAAAGAGAGGAAGGGAGGAGGGGTGAAGATGAATGCTCCGAGACCTGCTGCTCACAAGCGGAAGAACAGTATGTTTTGAGGATGGACTTTTAGGTTGTAGAAATGGAGTTGGCGGTCATCAGAACAACCACTATTGAGATGGTTTCGGTCCTCATTTTGATCTTGTTGGATTACTGATAGCTCCTGTGATTCATGCGGCATAGGTTTGGGGGAGTAGGAGTACACTGGTAATTCCATCTTTACAATTGATGCCATCAATGATTCATGGTGGTTGGAAGTTGAGGCTCGAAATTTAACCCTAGACAATATACACACAGGCCCCTACGCTTGCCCGATTGAGACGCCCGATGCGCCGCCGATGATTTACGGATGGTTTGAATCCCACAGCGTTGAAGAACTCAGCAGCGTACAGGCAGCAATTGCAACAGTCTTTCATCAATTTGCGTTTGATGCTTGTGTCCTCGGTCCTTAATGCCTCACGGGGTCACGGCTTAAAGTGCTCACCGACACCTCTCCGCCTCATACACCAGACCGCAAATAGGACAGCGAGAGCCTGCTACACGACCCCTCCACGCGCCGCCTTATATTATTCCACGAGACTGCCCCTCCTCACCAGCTCACAGGGAAATTCCTACAATTCTCCTCTCCAACCCCAACAACACCTTCGCCTCAAACAACAACGACCTATACTCCCTCCACAAGTCCGCCATTGCAGCCACAGACGCAACATGTGCCGACACAACCACGAGGCCTCAGGGTCTTCGTTCGATATTACACAGGGCCGAGAGATCTTGCCCGCCAATGTCAAGCCAATCCACTACCACCTCACTCTGGAGCCCAATCTGGAGACATTCGAGTACAAGGGAACTGTGGTTATAGAGTAAGTAGGGATTCAAGACGCCGGGCCATGAATTCGATGCTCTTCCCTGTACATCTATCTTCGAGACATCTATCTTCGATACAGATTCCTCAATGAAAGGTCGGTATCGATGGCGCTCAGCCAATTGAGTTTTTCAGATTCGCCAGGAATTAATCAAGATCGATCTTACAGCAGATCTCGAGATGCAATTCTGGGTTTCAACGAGATAACTGGGACATGCATTGATAGCCGAGCTGTAGAATTAAGCTTGAATTTATGGCTGTTACTAACAATCCCAAGTCTAGATGTCGTCGAAGACACCACGTCCATTTCTTTGAACACCCTCGATCTCAATATCCTCTCCACCAAAGTCTCCAGCGGTTCGAAGCTCATCACAGCCACACCCGATGTTTCGTATAACAAGGACACCCAGACCACCAAGGTCTCCTTTGGCGACAAATTATCGGCTGGCAGCAAGGCAACTCTGACTCAAGTGTTCACTGGAACCTTAAATGACAATATGGCTGGTTTCTATCGGTCCTCATACAAAGGCGAGGATGGCAAGGACAAGTTCCTGGCAACAACACAGATGGAGCCCACAGACGCTCGTCGAGCATTCCCATGTTTCGATGAGCCGGCATTAAAATCCCAATTCACAATTACCTTAATTGCAGATGAGGGTCTAACCTGCTTGAGCAACATGGACGCCGTGTCTGAGGAGACCGTGGACTCCCAATTTGGTGGCAAGAAGAAGGCTGTTACCTTCCGTGAGACTCCTCTCATGTCGACCTACCTTCTAGCTTTCATTGTGGGTGAGCTCAAGGTGATTGAGACGGACGCCTTCAGGATCCCTGTCCGGGTGTTCGCCACTCCAGACAAGGACATCTCCACTGGCAAATTCTCCCTCGACTTGGCTGCAAAGACTCTTGAGTTCTATGAGAAAACATTTGCCAGTCCCTTTCCGTTGCCAAAGATGGACATGGTTGCGATACCCGATTTCAGCGCCGGTGCTATGGAGAACTGGGGTCTGGTGACCTACCGTGTTGTCGATCTTCTGTTCGACGAGAAGACAAGTGGTGCGTCCACCAAAGCACGCGTAGCAGAGGTTGTTCAGCATGAATTGGCACATCAATGGTTCGGTAATCTCGTCACCATGGATTTCTGGGATGGTCTCTGGCTGAACGAAGGATTCGCCACGTGGATGTCCTGGTACTCTTGCAACATCTTCTACCCAGAATGGAAGGTCTGGGAAGGCTATGTTACTGATAACTTGAGCTCCGCTCTCGCAATGGACTCGTTGCGAAGCAGTCATCCTATTGAAGTCCCAGTCAAGCGTGCAGAGGAGATCAACCAGATCTTCGACGCTATTTCTTACTCAAAAGGCTCCTGTGTACTTCGCATGGTCTCCAAGTATCTTGGCGAGGACGTCTTCATGGAAGGTATCCGACGCTACCTAAAGAAGCATGCTTATGGCAATACACAAACTGGTGACTTGTGGGCAGCTCTTAGCGACGCCAGTGGAAAGGATGTCGCAAAGATTATGGACATTTGGACCAAGAAGGTCGGATACCCCGTAGTCACAGTCACTGAAGACGCGAAGAACAGCTCGATACACGTCAAGCAAAATCGTTTCCTCCGTACTTCTGATGTACGTCCAGACGAGGATGAGACTCTATTCCCAGTCTTCCTCGGTCTCCGCACTAAGGACGGCATTGACGAGGAGCTCACTCTTTCTAAGCGTGAAGACAACTTCAAAGTCAAGGACCTTGATTTCTTCAAGCTCAATGCTGATCATTCTGGCATCTACCGTACCTCATATTCGCCAGAGAGATTACTGAAACTTGGAGAGGCTGCCAAGAATGGTCTTTTGAGTGTTGAGGACCGAGCTGGCATGATCGCCGATGCCGGCGCTCTAGCCTCATCTGGATACCAGAAGACATCTGGCATCCTCTCTTTGCTTCAAGGTTTTAAATCAGAGTCGGAGTTCGTCGTATGGGACGAGCTCTTGACACGAATTGGTCTTCTTCGAGGTGCTTGGACATTCGAGGATCAGGAAATCAAGGACGCGCTCAAGAAATACCAACTCGATCTTTGCAGTGCCAAAGCTCATGAGCTCGGCTGGACGTTCAAGGAGAGTGATGGGCACATTGAGCAGCAATTCAAAACCCTTCTCTTCAGCAATTCCAGTCTTTCTGGGGATGAGAAGGTCAAGGCTGCTGCTTTGGAGATGTTCGCCAAGTGGAAGGGCGGAGATCGGACTGCCATTCAACCCAATCTGAGGTCAAGCGTCTATGCTGTAGCTTTGGAGCACGGAGGTGAAGACGCGGTAAGTGTCAAGGTTTTTTCTATCAATGCAAATCTATTATGCTAATAATATCCAGTACAACACCATACTGGACGAATACCGCACTGCTAAAACCAGCGATGAGCGTAACACCGCCCTTCGTTCCATCGGCCGTGCCAAGGCTCCAGAGCTCATCAAGCGTACTCTTTCCTTACCGCTCAGCGAGGAAGTCAAGGGCCAGGACATCTATCTTCCACTCAGCGGTCTTCGTAGCCACGCCGAGGGCGTCACAGCTCTTTGGGAATGGATGAAGGAGAACTGGGAAGCTTTGGAAAAGAAGCTCCCACCGGGCCTTACCATGTTGGGATCAGTTGTTTCTATCTGCACAAGTGGCTTCACACATGCGGAACATATTGCTCAGATTAAGGAGTTCTTTGACAAGAAGAGCACAAAGGGCTTTGATCAGAGCTTAGCACAGAGCCTCGACTCAATCAAGGCAAAGAGTCAATGGATTGAGAGGGACAGTGAGGATGTCAAGAGCTGGTTGCAAAACAATGGCTACTTGAAGAAGTGAGGAACGACGGTCATCGCGAAACGAACTGGTTTTGGAAACTGACGCTCGTAACGTTGCGCATTGCATTGGTAGTAACAAAAGGCATTCTAGAGTAGACATTTTTATAGTGGTATCGGTGCAAAAGACCTAAGGTACCCACCCAAACCCGAGCTCATTCAGATGAACGCTAGGGACCAATTGCATTCTGATCAAGCACAACGGTGTTTTTCTTTCAGTGCCCCTGCTATGCCTCGCAGTTATCGGAAATTCTTTTAGGCTTCGAGTCCCTTACCTCGAGATCGATGTTGATACAAAGTCCTGGGGATCGCAAAACGAAATTCGTTATCGATCTCCAGTCGAGAATTTTATGTTGGAATTGAAATATTGACGAAGGAGAGAGAATATCGGTACCGTCTTTACTTGCAGCATTGGCTAGTGCCTCGGATTCAAAAGAAGCCTGTATAGCCCTCTTTAGGATCGCACTCGTACTCAGGTTACGCTTTACAAGATATTACATGAATATGTTCTTGATCAGTTCTAAGAATGAGGAAGGCTAAGGAGAGACGATAGATATTCTTACTATACTAGTTTGAATAAGGGTTGTTATTTAGAGCGAACGGTTTTAGGATGGAATTTTGGTTTCTACTAGAGGGGATACTAGAGGGTCATTTAATTTATTCAGTTAAAAGTACTACTCTCTATTCCTATTATCTAGATCTTCTATTTATCGGTCTGTAGTAGGTTATTTATTGTATCTAGGGTCCGATCTACGTTCTAGATACTAGGTAGGGTTAGTTATTTTTCTGGGCTCTGTTTAATTCCTGTCGGAGCGTTTCCGCTATATGGTCCTATATAGTAGTTACTACCTTCTTCTACTATCCGCCCCCGTACCGTAGTACGATTACCTCCTATCTTCTACCCTCGCCTGTTCGTGCTATCTATATTCTTAGGACCATTTAGGTATCATAGCTATAGGTAGGTTACTATAACGAGAGGGGCGGGGCGGTCCTCCCCAGGTCCCATGGATTACCATCCTGAGGGAGTCGGGGTTGGCGCTCATTAGATTTTAAATGGGCATTCTCCCCTCCCATTTTGTCTCCTCGCCATTCCCAGATATATATAAATAGTTTTACTATTAAGACGCTATACGGTCGGCGATACGTCTACAATTTACTACTATTATGTTTTCCAACATGCTTCAACGCCCTCCACCACCTCGACAAACTCCCTAGATACGCCAGCCAAATGGCCATGCCAAAGACACAAAGCGGTGCAGCAATAACCCAGAAAAGCCATTGACCTTGTTCCATATTCCTGATATCGTTCGAGTTCATGCCAAAGACGGAAGCGAGCAAAGTCACCGGCAAGAAGAGAACAGTCACGGTCGTAAACGCCAGCGCAGCCTTTTCCTGTCGATCTTTGTTGCTCTCGACCATGCGGAAGTGCCATGACTCCAGATCCGCAGTTCGCCGCGCCATCTCGCCGAAGTTCTGTAGCGTCTCTTCGGTGGAGTGAAGACTGAACTCGATCACAGAGGCTTCGCGACCTGGATGGCGGATCGTGTCAAGAGAGACGGACTTGGCATCCCCGGCGGCAATGCTGTCGTCGAGTGCGACGAGGACTCTTTGTTGGTCTTCCAGCGTGGAGAGGATTGATTCGAGTTCTGATTTGAGGAAGACGAATTTCTGCTGGAACTTTCTGCTCAGTGGATCGTGTTGCACAGCGGTGGTCTGTTTCGTGTTAGTAGTGCCACTCCACTCAATGGAATCTCACTCACAAGTTTTTGGATGTAGTCCCAGTACTCTGACGCAAGTTGATGTCGATCGGGGAACAATGGTCCACCTCCGACGTCTTGCAATAAATGCCCAAGCAATTGGGTAGCCACTCCAAGAGGTGAGACTGCTTCTTTTTCCCTCAAGCTCACTGTCTGTAGCCGCTGTATCACCTTCATCTTCCCCTGGTTGAGCAGCGCTTTGCACCTTCTCAAATAATTCCGCGACCGGTTCGCCTGATCTGTGGTGTACAAGACGAAATACATCTCGCACATCAAGAATGCCTGTATGAATTCATGAGGTACATTGGTTTGGTTGTGGCCGGGATTGCGCTTCGAGAAGAGTTCATCCTTGAGGTCTCGCACGTTGTGAGAGAGGTTGTGAAGGTTGCGAACCATGTAATGGAAGCGCGACTGGCTCTTGATGACGTTCTCGTCTTTGAGAATACGAAGGACTGCGCCCCAGTACTTTCCAATAACAGCGTGGTCAACTTCTGGAGGGAAGAAGAAAGAGAGGATATCTCTTGCCGCCTTCACGAATTGTATTCTGTGGTGATGGACATGCTTCGGATCGTCGGGGCTCGGGACCATCGAGTTCGTATATTCTTTGACTACCTGGAAGGTCTGTGGTGAGCAATTGTTGTAAGCGTCGCTTTCTCCCAGCCTTTTGTTTGTGGAAGAAAGGTACAGATTGATTTCGTTCATGTCTTCCCTTAGGACGCGCTGGTCAAATGGTAGAGAGACAGAATGCAAGGACGTCTGGCTGGCATTGGTCACCTGAACTGCATCAGTAGCCATCAGTGAGAAGATGTGCCATGCTTCTCCTGGTCCGTTCTCGGCGGATGTGGTAATACGGTCAAATCGGGGAGCTGTGGGCGACGACATCGTGATGGTTGGAATAGCTTCTTTGGTATCGATCTCGTCAGAATCGGGGTTTGCCTTCGGTTCCGTTCGTTCCTTTCGTTCCTTTCGTTCAGCAGCGACTTCGCCGTCGTCGGTAGAAGATGAAGAACTTTCTTCGTCCCCGGTTTCGATCCCATCTTCATCACTGCAGATGATCAGTGGAGCTTCCTACATGTTCCACAGAAACGTACCTTTTCTCCAGAGTCAGTCGAACTGATGTCTTCGATGCGAGCTTTATCACACTGGGCCAATCGTGGCGAGTAATCTTAGTGTCTTGATAAATGAGACTCCAGCCCTCGGAGAAGTCAACATTGATTTCCGCGAAAATGGACTCGAATTCCTAAGCAGTTGAGATAAGTTCCCGGGGTGGAATTGAGAAGAAATATCATACCGGCCATGTTCTGCAAGCGTCAAGTGGCAAGAGCCATGAGCGAACACCTCCATCGGAGACAATGATAACAGGAGCTCGGTCACCAGTGAACCGATTGGAGCCGGCAGGAGGCAAAGAATTGATGTCAATACCAGAGATAGCAAGGTCTGGAATACCTTTTCGCGCACAGGTTATGAGGAGCCCTACAGGGTCAGATCAGTGGTAGCATTGTTGGCTGCACAAAATACAAACCATCGCCAAGCATGACTACCCACAGTTGAGCAACTTGGTAGTATCTACCCTGCAATGTATAGCCAGAGTCCATGAACTGAGCGGAGTTCCCGAAGTCTGGTAGCTCAGAAGGTTTGAAGCTTGTTGCGTGTCGGACCAGCTTTTTCGGTTGCTCTTCTCCAACGACGAAATAAGGAACACACATCCAGCGGACGAATTCAGTATGCTGTTTCCGTGATCGGAACCCATGAAACACAGTCTGCTTTACTGTTTCCTCAAAGTATTCCGGCTCCACGTAATTCCCTTTCTTTCCTTCGGGCAATCTCAAAGATCGGTCAGATTTCTGTCTAGCGACTCGCAGTATACCTTCCAAGCTGTCTCTCTCAGTTTCGGATAACCAGGGACACTGCAATGCGATTGACTGAAAGCTATTGAAATTCATGTTTTTATTCTCGACATGAACCCATCGGAACAGAGGATTCGAGAGCTCCCTTTGCAAGAGTCGCCTGTTTGTTCCAGTGTAAAGCTGTGCAGATAAGTTGCCATCCTGAAAGTACTCCCCTTCATAATGAGACCTGTAAACTCGATACACCACAGTGCGCTCCAGTTCTACAGACCTTGGTATAGATGATGAAGTCTGCTTCAGCTTCTCTTCAGACAACACCATGGACTCGCTATCAGTTGGTGGCTCGAAAAGTGCCTTCTTCTGGAGCGAAAGATTGAAGCTGTTGTACGAGGAGTCTGAGTCAGTGTCCTCCTCATCTAGGTCCCAATCGTTTGTGCCTAGCCGCGATAGCTTCGAAAATGTCGATAGCAATGGCATGGCCGACTGTGATCCGCCCTCGATGGATGAAAGCTTCGACCGCTTGCGCCGAACGCGTCTTCGATTGACTTCAGACGCAAGCTGTGCCTCCGAGGTGTCTGCATTTCTGCGATGGACTTGAGTCAAAACTTCGTGTCGTTGCCGGGGAGCTTCGACAACAGGAAAAGCGCCGCTTGCCGGTGATAGCAGCGCGTTTGTGGCGAGTCGTGCTGGTGCACTGCGACGCGTTTCTCGAGTCCAATTTCGACCAGATTTCGCTGTAACTGACGGCGCTATGGAAGACATGGACAAATCGACGAGAGAAGAGGAGAAATTGCACGCTTGGGATGAGCAGATATTGTTGGGTTTTCAACAGAGATTCAGCTTTCAGCTGAAAGCCAGATATTTCTGCGCGACGAATTGAAAGCGACCAGAAACGCCATTCCGTGTACGCGAGGGTGCCCGCTCGATGCATATCGTACCATCTTCGATGCAGCTGACTGACAATCTACGTTCTTGTCAACTCTTTTTGATGATTATAAGGCCAAGAAGGAAAGAGGACATGAGGATCGCTCGAGAGGCTGATAGTGAGGGAAAAAGCGAATCGTGCTGGTCGATGAGCGGTAGATTACTAGTATACGGGGGAAGCGTGACCCGCCAAGGACGTTACGTCTAACGCAATGTAGAATAGCTATTTTCATTAAAACCAATACACTGTTATCTCCCGAGGTGCGAATCTTATAATCCGGCGCTACTTTAGTCGTCGGATGAGGTTTTATCTACTATGCAGTCAATCGTTCAAATGGGCTTCCCTCCTGGAGGGAAGCGTTGCTCCTAGAAAAGAACTTATACCACTCAATCTATACATAAAGCTAGCTATACATTAACTATAATAAGATACCGATAGCTCAAACCCCTGACACACCATTCAGCCGTCTATTTCTATTATTCCAAGGCAAGTTGTATACAGACCTTTTTTCACGAGATTTTAGGTGGAAGTCCCTGATGCCAAGAGAATGGTGTAGTTCTAATTGTGTTTCAGTCCAACTTTTGGTGGCAGATTGGTAAGCCGTAAGACACGGTAGCAAGTGCGGCATCCGGTGGAGTGCTGCTTCCCCAGCCTCCCTTTCCCCAGGATTGCAAAAAACGTCTACTACACAGTACTGTATGTAATTCACATCGAGAGTGACACGGTTCTTCCACGCGATCAGACGGCGAGACGAGAATCTCCGAGCCATCTCCGTGCCATCTCCGTGCGAGATCTGGATATCGTTGTTTGGATGTCTCGGCATCGACGAGCGACGCAATTGTTACAAACCACAATAGATCTGTACGATAAGTGCACTCGCTTTCCCTACCACAGATTCGAGGATGCTACTCTCGCTACCTATCTCGGACTTCCCAATACGACGAATACAAAGACGATCGCTACGATTCTGCATCCCTTCCGAAACCTCAGACTTCCGACCACACATATCAGATGGGCATACGGCACGATTGAGGGCGCAGACAGTCATATCGATTGCCAATACGTTGTAGCCAATCTTTTCGTCGTGCCCCGATGTTCGATGAAACGAAAATACCTTGTCCGACATTGCGGAAGATTAGCATATCATTCGCCCTTGCGCTCTTAGTAGAACGCGAAATGGTGGATCAATACACGAGGGATACCAATATACAGGCAATCAAGACGTAGATGAGTCGCCATCTCGTCCAATTTTCGGATCTCCTCGATGCGCGCTTTGGCGTCGGCGTACCATTCGTCGCTCCAATCTTCCATCGAGGAAGATGAGGGGGTTCGGTGATCGCTGTTCATGCTTGAAGATATTGTAAAACGGATTTGGCAAAAGCTAGGGTGGGGTTTTGATTAGACGACAGCCGATTAGTAACCCTTCTGGCTTTCAACATCTACCTACCGCTATTTGCTAATAGCGCTACGAGGAATTGGTGCGTTACATGATTTGGTGGAGCTTCACCACAGCCATGGGAGCCTTGTCACGGGCATCAGCCTTATGCCTTTCCACACCAGGACTTTGCTACCGTCGGTTGCTTTTCTTGTTGTTATCGCGCGGGAACACGTCTTGTTTTGGTAGGGGGACGGTCATAAATTGCCACATCCATGGTGGCATTGTTCCCTGATCAGAAGTAAAGCCTGCGCCTCAAAAACTCGCTTGTTCAATAACCAGAGCTGCCAAATGACAAAGAAGTCCGGATGAACGAGAAATGAGCGATTTCACTTCGACAATTAGTGGAAGCAAACTTACAGCGATATAATAGGCATTATCTCTTCCCATGATCAACTTCGATCGAACTCCATTCACCATGACAAACGAAGTAGACTGCGCAATCTGCGCCGACTTTGAAAACCTACGCGCACTCCGCGGCCGCCACGACCGAGACTGTCCAGGCTGTCAGGCCCGCGGCTCTCCCAACGCTTCAGATATCGATGACAGCGACGAGGAGAACCCAGTTGCCAGGGAAGGCGGCGAAACGGTTCGTCGTCCCAAGGTTGACTACGCCGTTCCAAGAGAAAAAACGCCTGTAGAGGCAGCTCGTCATTTCTTCGGGCTGGATGATGAGGATGGAGAGTTGAGTTTGGAGATGTTGCAGGGTTTGTTGGAAGGGAAGTTGGGGGCTCTGAATGCGAGTGAGGGGTATTTGGAACTGGCGAGGAGGCATCATGGTGTTTTGGAGGGGCATGTCAATGAGAGGGATGGTTCGAGAGGTGGAGGTTCGAGTGACGGTGGTGATGGAGAGCGTTCCGAAGAGAAGTAGTACTGTCGGTAGGATGTGTTCAGTGGAGCGCGAAGTTTTCTTATCAGTTCGTAGTTCCATAATTGTTAAGCCGTCAGTAGCTCAAGGTGCTACTTCTTAAATAACTTGTCAATCGCTCCTATATTCCACAGTCTTGCGATGCAAATCCTGATCCAGATGCCGCAGCAAATTATTTACAGTCTTGATCAGGTGAGTTCTGCTGTGCATAAGCCTTGTTCAAACATAGCATAACCAGAACGGGATGGAACTTACTTTCTTTACATTTCTCTGCCCAACAACCCACTTCTCCCGCGACAAAATGAATGAGGATTTACCCAAATAACGACCTTTCTCTTAGACCCAGCGCAATCAAGACATTGCCTTCGATCGTCTCCCAGATTTGGAATCACCCGTCAAAGCCCACTACGCCTTCTACAACCTCTAGTCGTCGACGGCCTCTGATGATTTACTAATTGCGAGAGCAGAACAGAAGACTAAAGCCTTGCTTTAAGTTTATGTCAACAAGCTTACACCAACCTCTACTAACCCTACTTCCCGAAAAAAATTGTGCGACCCGTTCGGGTGGCGCAAGCCTTGGGGATAAGGGTGAAAGCGAGGGAGGAATGGATGAGGACTGGGGGTTTGAAGTCGAGCAACATTTATTAGCGAGAGACGGTACTAGAATTACACGGTATGGTCGCGTGATTTCATGTTTGTAGACACACCGATATTTCGACTTGCCTTGCCCGCGAAATGCAACCGTATAATGCGCTTGTCGATGCCGCCAATTAGTAAAACGAATGGTTCGGCAGTGATCGTGGTATATGAAGGCTTCAGATCGGCATCCGAGTTGAAATCACACTGTGTATGAAAATGCAGATCTCAAAAGATATAGATTCTGTTGTAGGAGGTTGAATGCATGAAGAGTAGTTACAAGTGCTCAGTCCAATTGAGTATATGCAGAAACCCAGTGAAATGAGTGAAATCTAAATGTGACGAGGATCCATGCATGCCAAGGTAGGGTGGCCACATTCATACACGTTGTCGTGTTGAGAGTGCCACAACATCACCAACTATGCGATCCGAGAAAACTTCCCCAACGAACAATGGCGAGTCGAGCCATGAGCTCCATAGCCAAGGCGGCGCAGAGGAGGAAATGGAGCCGGGAGAAACCAGCAAGTATGAAACTTCTAAACCTAGACCGATACTGTATCCACCTTATCTCTGTACAGTCCATCTGCCGAAAACACCATTCCCCATCCCCAACTCAACCCAGCCTCACCGAATACAATACTCGATAATGGGTAATTTAATGATAGGTTGACTGTCATCTCTGTAGGCACAACAATGATGGTTCGGCCTAGGCGGCCGGCCTTTCCAACCTGGACACGCTCCTTGTTTACATTTTGACGTTTCAGCTGTACACTACCAATGGCATATATCAGTATAGGCGTACACGTGAAGTATAAGGACCATAGACTTACAGCTATCCAGGTCGAGGCTTCGACTCCGTATTTGCACTGGGCTGGTGGGTCTTCACATCTGGGTGGATCTGCTGCTGTGAGGGTGGAGAAATTGAGGAGGACGGTGAGGACGAGATCAAGATAGGGTAATTTCATTATTGCTGATGTTCTAAGAAAGGCTGGCGGGAGAAAGGCTAGCGGAAAAGCTAACAGACTTGTGTGCGGTGCAAATAGGTCGTTGAAGTATACCCGCTCGATTATTTCCCTTCATTGAAAAAGTGGCCTTTCTCTTTAACTACCACGTGCGGATATACAGTATGGAGGATGGAGGTGGAATATAGATAGCTATACCATAGTAGCAGTGATCCATCTGACCTTGTTGAACGAGGAGAGACGTATACCAGGGTAGCGAGATCTTAAAAAGCGGTAAATGAAAAAAGCGATATGTATCTTACTGTTGAGGTGATGACTATCTGCGAGATTCAGTCGTGAATATTATAGATATGCAGGTTACTCAGTGGAATGAAGAGCAGGGTAAGGACGATAATAAAAGTAGAGCCGAAGAGAGCATCGACAGGATAGGCGGGACGATGATTGGTTCGTAGCTGTATAAAGAAGTAGAGAAATCTAGATAGTAAGATAGACACAGGGTAGCGAATTGACGAACGACTTGGAGACGAGATTTCAAGGGTAGAGTAGTATTTATCCAGATTTACCCAACTTACCATAAGGATGATGACGATGATACTGCTGCTTAGCCGCTAGAAACAAATAACCTAAAACCAAGGATATCGGGCAAAGAACAATGGACAAACGAGTGAGTCAACGAAAATCCTCCGCAGTATAGTATGACCAACGACCTTATTCCTGTTCCTTGAGATTATCCTTATCAGTAACAACCCCGCTATTACTCCTGAAAGGTGGAATATAAGAAACAGCCGCATCAATCAGACCCAGTATACCCTGTCTCCCTTCCTTAGTCCCATCAGTCGCTTGATCTTGATAATTCTGGTTCAAATCCGCAGCTTTGTCAGACACACCCTTGGCCACATCTGTCAAAGACTCGGTATATGTCTTTCCAGTCTCCGGTGCATTGTCTTTGACGCCATCAGCCACAGAAGTAGTTGCATCCTTGCCAGTCGTGGTAGCAGTATCGAGGAGGTCTTTGCGAGTGTCGGCGATGGTTTCGGCTGCGCTGCTCAAGGTTCCTGCGAGAGGGAGATTATTTTGTTGCTTTGTCTGCGACGGCCTGCTTGATTCTTTTGAAGATGCTGGGTTTTCTGAGGGAAGAAATGTTAGAATATGTGCATAAATGATCCGTTATGGGATAAGATTCACCGTACTTGGAATCTTCTTTGTCGTCACCCATGACTTCTTCGTAGTCAGACGTTGGCTCAGGCATCGATGCATCATCATACTCCTCTTCGGGAGCAAGAGGCTGCGATATTTGAGTTTTCTCGGGTGCGACCTCATTGTTATCGGTTGTTGACTCGACCGGAGCTGAAAAAAATCAAAGTAAATACAGAATGTTCAGAAAGATAGAGATATGCGAAAATGCCAGGACGGATTGGTACGGGAATTAGATCATACCTTTATCATCGCCGGTTTGATACTTCTCGGCTTCTTCAACTTGAGACGGCTGTGCACCATCGAGCAGGGAGTCTTTGGGTGCATCGGAAGTTTGAGCTGGTGTGGAGTCTTGCTTGGTGTCTGGCAACTCCTGAGCCTCTGGATGGGATGGCTCTACCTCGCGCTTTTCCTCGGCTGATTCAACAGTCGAGGGATCCACACCGTCGAGTAGCGAGCCTTTGGGAGCCTTGTCAGATCCGTCACTTGGCTCTTCAGATTCTATCTCGGGCTTTGGGCGCTCAGGAAGATCTATTTCGGATCCTCCCTCATCTTTCGAATTATCAACGTCGGGTATGGAGGATTTCGGTTCGTCCTTGGTACTTGCATCTGTAGGAAGCTCAGATTCTCGTTCGCTCAACTCGGCTGGTTTATCCTCGTTGGAAGGGCTCTCTTCAATTTTGTCGATCTGAGGAGCATCGTTGTCTTGGGCATGTTTCCCTTGCTTTACCTCCTGCCCATCAATCTCCGGCTCGACGTTGTCATCCTTAGCGAGTTCGTGCTCAGCCAAGGTGTCCGAACTTATTGGAGCTTCCTTCTCATCAGCATCCTTTGGCTCTTCACTCTTTGAGTCGTCACTCTTTAAGCCGTCACTCTTTAAGTCGTCACTCTTTGACTCCTCGCTCTTTAGTCCCTCACTCTTTGGCTCCTCGCTTTTTAGCACCTCAATCTCTACCTCGTCACTCTTCGGCGCCACGGTAGCATCCGCTGCGTCATGCTCAGACTTTTCAGCTAGCTGCGGTGTCTCAGAATCCGTGCCGTCAAGCTGAGAGTCGGCGCTTGCATCACCATCACCTTCCAATTCCTCGGTGGCCTTGGTCGTTTCTGACGTTTCAGGAGTATCCTCGGCTGGGATTTCGGTCAAATCCTTTGTCTGTTCACTGTCCGGTTCTAAACATCCAATTAGTTCGGCTATTCATAGTGACAAAGCTTGTTAACAATTTCTCATTCATAATGAGGCCGTCAAATCAAAGACATTTGAGAGAAAGACCTAAACACAGGAGGTAATGGTCAAGTCAAGATTGATGTCGATAAAGTTCTGGCAATTTGGAATAAAAGTATTCCCAAGCTTTATCGACGTCCATCTCAGATTGGGGAACTCGATCATCCGATACAACCTCGACTGATAACCAGGGCAATTCGAGGGCACCGTGAGCGACAGTAGTTTGACTTTACGTACCTTTCTCATTTACTGCTTTACCCTTGGATTCCTCTTCATGAATAGGAATCCAGGTTGTGGCAGCAGTATCACTGTCAGCCTTGGGCGAAGAAAATTCCTCCTCGTCAGCCGCATTCTCGAGACCCTTGGACTCGATTTCCTTTGACTGAGTTTCTTGGGGTTGCTTCTCCTCCTCAGCTGGCAACTCAGTGTTATTCCCGTTCAACTCATCATCGTCCGCTGGGGCTTTGGTATCGTCATCGAAGTGAACGCTGGATCTCTTTGGTGGATGAACGTCTTCGACGGGCTGCGAATTCGTAGCCGGATCGCCATCATCTTGAAGCTCTCCAAGGTCTTTTGGTGACACGTCGTCCTCCTTCTCGTCCACTGCTTGGGACTGGCCTTGAGGCTCATCCTTGGAATCCTTCTCGGGCACAGACTTATTCTTCGACTGGGGCTCTCCTTCAGGCGCGTCAACCGAGTCTTTGGCCTTGGACTCGGGCACTGGGATTTCTGAAAATCTTCCGTAAGCATAATTCTATACATGCGATAGCATCTCGTTATAGTGAATGTGATGTGACATACCTTCCTCGACGGGCTCGACATTCTTGTCCTCGACATTCTTGTCCTCGCCATCCTTCGACTCTGGCTGAACGTTGGGTTCACTTTTGACTATTGATTCTCCATCAAACTTTGGCTCGCCTTTAGCTTCTGGTTCGTTCGATTCTTCATTACCTTCCAGCTTCTCTTGGGAATCTGGTCCCTCTTTAGAATCTGGTAGGGTAGACTGAACATCCTCGGACTTGGAAGCCGATGTATCATCAGATTTTGGCTGATCAGTGCTCTCGGGCTCCACTTCATCGACCGAAGTCTCCTTGGTAGCTTCTTCGCGGCTAGGATGATCAGCAGCTGGAGCGCTGGCCGGTTCGGCGTTGTCAGTGGAGGTGACGTCCTTTTCGTTGTCGGCAGTCTCTGGCTTTTCGTTGCTCTCAATACTTGGCTGGGCATTCGCGCTGGCTTCGCCATCGTCCTTCAGACCATCGACATCCTTGGGAGAGATGTCATCTTCCTTGTCGTCGACCTTTTGAGATGAGGGTTGGTCTTTGGATTCAGGCTCTTCCTTGCGCTCCGTATCCTCGCTAACCACTGGGTTGTCATTGACTTCCGAGATTGTTTTTGGCTCCGGCTGCTTGTCATCGGGTATCTCTCCATCAGAGGCTTCGGCCTTTGGTTTTTCGCTGTTCTCCGCCGATTCTTCTTTGCTCGGCTCTTCGAGGCTCAGACTTTCATCTTTTGGCTGAGCCTCAGAGCTCGCAGATTCGTCGGGAACAGCACCGATGGCATGGCTGCTATCCACTTGCTCCACTTCGTCTTTGTGATTAGGGCTTGGAGAAACATTCTCTTCGAGCTGGCCTTCAGATACCTTCGAATCCTCCTCATTGGGTTTCTCAAGTTTGAGGTCATCAGCCTTAGGCTGGGCGTCCGAGCTTGCAGATTCCTCGGGGACAGCCCCAACAGCGTGGCTACCATCTTTTTGTTCCACGTCATCCTTGTGCTTGGGAATTTGGGAAATGTTTTCTTCTGGCTGGCTTTCTGATTGTTTGCCATCGCCTGCTGACTTGTTCTCAATGGATTCGTCCTTTGCCTCGGAATCCTTCGACGTTGGTTCTTGTGGTACAAAGTCCTCAAACTTCGAGTCGTCTCTGGAATGTTTGCTAGACACTGGCTGAGCCTTGGAGGATTCACTAGCAGCATTCTCTACAGGGAATTTCTCGCCTTGGGCTTTCGAATCGTCGTCTCCTCCGATGATGTTGCTCAGCTAGAAATTCTCGTTAGCCAACTGATATGTCAGGGGAGAAGTAATGGCTACACACGGCACTGCTGGCCTTTTGAAAGACTCCGCTAACATCTTCGGATGCTTTGCCATCTTCTGTGATTAGATCAGACGATTTGAGTTGATCTCGGATATTATTTTGTTGGCTTTCTGGAAGGACCTTGCCGGCCGCATCTTTGATTGTATCGTCTTGCGTGATGTTGGGTACGTTGATTTCAGCCATGATACTGATATGCTAGAATTTTTTATTTATTTTTTGGGGTTGGATTTGGTCAAGGTATAAATATGTAAGGGTATCAGGGGTTGAGGCGGGTATGGAGAGTCTGAGCAAGGATGAAGAATCACGTCTAATCATGCACGAATTCGATGCTTTGTAGCAATGTCTCTTTTGCCATCAAGTGACGGCATGCATTTTTCAACTGCTAAAGACCATGGACGAAGTATCGCCCATGACATTGACGCAGTGCCTTACAGCAGGTTTCCAGACGTGGCGCATATTCGACTCTCAGATTTGACGGTGCTGCATACTTTCAGGACACATCTTCCAGTGGTGAAGAGACAGCGAAGGTTGCTATTCGCTGCAGGGACCGAGTGCAGCCTGGTCGTGCGTCAGTTGACCTTCTCCGCCAGATGGCTAATGCACACTCGGATGATCTTAGGCAGGCAGACATGATGAACTGTTGGTAGACTATCCGGGAAAGTTGGTGTAGCCTGTCGGAGAGAGTTGGTGTAGCCTGTCGGAGAGAGTTGGTGCAGCCTATCCGAGAGAGTTGTCGACCATGGATGGACATCGATTGGATGAGCAAGTCAGGTGGTCGTCGTGTGGCAGTCCCCACTGTGGTCGTGCTGTTGTCGACCGCCATCTCATGGTTGGCTAAGAGACGGGACGTTTTGAAGATCTTAAACAATGTGCAAGGAAGGTCCTTCGATCCCAAGCCCGTGATAACCATGATGGCGAAAGGGAAAAGTTGTAGTTGTTGTTGTCGTTCATGCCGTGTACACGTCAGAGGCTTCGCGGGGGGTAAGGTTCAAGGTTCCATGCCACGGAGGCACGGACTAAGTACACAGTACACAGTACAGGAACTTGGTAGTAGAGTATGATAGTACTACGGAGTACTACTCTACTACGGAATACTAGTAGTAGTTCTAGACTGAAGGTCAAGTGATTGCCACTAATCTAGTGTGAAAAGCAAACATCAATATCTTATCAACCAAAGAATACAGGGTTCCGATCCGTTATCGCGCTCGGCCTTACTCTGTATATTTCTATCTTGCAAAGTTCAATTGGCCATGGGGTAGCGAAGGTCACGTTTATCAGCCTTGTCGTAACGCTCAGGCTGCTGTGTAAGTAAGTAGGTTGGGATCACTGCCTCTGGATGGAATAGGAAACAAGAGTGGGGCTTCCAAAAGCATGTGCTTTTCCGAGTACGACCTAACCTGTGTGCGTATTTTTGGAATGGGATTTTGCCTATGCCAGTTTACGCTCTTCCCATTCTTCTTCTCTAGTTCAATGCGGAAAGCCCATCTTACTGACTTCATACTATATTGTGCGTGCGAGAATGAAAGATACCAGCGCGCCCCAACTCAGTTTTAATAACGAATGAACAAAAGCCTCTAGTAGGGATAATTCACCAATCAGTGATATCAGATCTTGAGATTTACACGCCAATCAGCTTACCAACCAATGATTACCAATCAAACTCGTGGAAACTGAGTTGGGGCGCGCTGGTACATCTTAGTATGAATCTATAGTACATTAATTAGTGGAGATATTAGGGGGGGCTGCAAGGGTTTCCAAGCACGTTCTACATACTGTGGTATGATGGCTATTAGTTGTTAGCGCTTGATCAGTGCTTCTGCCCTCAATATATCCGTTCTCAATTCTACGCTGGGATTTTCGCGGGTAGTACCTATTCTAGCACGCGTATTTATCAGAACTTTGATCTGCTCAGGGGTTTTCATAGTCCGACGCTAACAACCTTTTGGCTTCAGACCATAGTAGTACGAACTCACCGCATATAATTATAGCGATTTTAAGCTAGTTTGGGTGTAGGTGCAATAATGTCTATATAATTAACTATTTCGAGCCTAGTTTAGGTGATGTGCTAATATAAGTTCTGCTTTCGGACTAATACACAGCTTACTTATCGCTAGCAGAATCACTCAATGACTCTGAGATCCCCCCCCCCCCCCCCACCCCCCCCCCNCCCCCCCCCCCCCCTGAGTCCCTACTAACTGATGTGTAGATTCGTGCCAAGATGTATCTATCATTCTCGCACGCACAATACTCTTAGAGCTTACCCGTAATTCTAATCTCACAGCACTTTGATACTGGCAAGTTCTCCACGCGCATGCCGGTGTTGATCTTCGCTGATTTTTATTAATTGCTAATATGAATGCCGTGGTATACGGAGTAGACAAGGTATGAAGTCTCGATACGAGAGAGCACGTGGAGACATACTCTACAGCTCATTCAACGATAAATACCTTATCTCTCTTTGTCCATGAGATTTTTCAGGCCGTGTTCACCTCACACCAATGTCGGCTTAAACCAAGATCACGCTATACCACCATCATTCTCTACCAATATCCCTCTATACCATCTCACCATCTATTCTATCCTCCACTTCAACCTCACACGATGAAGATCTCCACCGCCCTCAGCCTACTTGCTTGCATCGCCTCAATCTCCGCCACCAAGCACGACTTCTGCTGCTGTTCCACCAAAGACAAGAAGGACAAATCGAAATCAGGTTGCGTGGCAGATATAACTCAAAACGTCAGGCGAATTCACGCAAGCGGTGATTTATGGCATACGTCCCCATACAGATTTACACCAAAGGATGATGGGGCTACCTTTGACTGTACAAACTGCTACGTCTTTGCTGCTACTGGGGACTACAAAATTGGCGGCGAACAGATGTCCACAGAGTGTGGATACTATAGAGTAGGCAGCAGTTGCTGGGATGCCCCCAAACTGGCACCGAATTCTGGTATGAAAATTGGATACCCTGGGCAGCCTGGGGGCCCTGGGGGCGCTGATTTGGGAGACTGGTCACCGAAACCACCCCCCCATAAGACCAAAAACAGCAACGACCACGACCACGACCACGCAACACCCAACCATCCTGGAGTGCCCGGAAATGGTTAAAATTATCCCGGAGGTGATTGGCCTTTTATTGGGAGCTAGAGTCGAGCTACCATACAGACATCCGGGTCGTGGAGTGAGCGGTGTGCTACGATACAGGATTTTGTGTTGGAACCTTTCGAGTCAGGAGTTCATTTCATGCACGGATAGCAAAGTGGAACTGTCCCGGGAATCTCAGTACCACGAGTTTCGATTTTCTTTGCCCAACAGGCGAAACCGTTAGGATTAGAGCGGCTACAATTTGTATCTTATAGCTATCTCTGATGTCTTCCATCCTCACTGAACTAACAGTGGTTATGCACACATGTAAGAGCATGCGACTGGCCAACTCTCATATGTAGTAAACAGTGTTCAATAACCTATCATGTAATCTCCACGCTACCCCTTAAACCTGCCACCCTCCAAGAACCGATCAATAAACCCAAAAGTCTTGCGGACAGATAAATGCAAAAATATCGCGTGCCCCGTCCTCTCCACACTCTTATAGTTATACTCGGCATTAGGAAACAAACTCCCCGTCTCCTTCAACAGACTCCCACATTTCGCCTGTCCCAACTTTGAACTTCCCGGTCCGCAAAAGGCTTGATCCTGCTCTCCCGTAATGACCAACACTCTGCCCCTGTACGAAGTGGCCGGCGTGATATCGGCATACGTACTCACGAACTGGCCAGTGCTAACTACATCCTCGCGTTCCCAGTACAGCTGCGCCACGGCGGGGTCGAAGTCGACGAATTTGGGATCGCCGAAGAAGGAATCCGTTCTCGTAGATGCGCTGGAAGATGTGAGATAGGCGCCGTTCAAGTTCGCGAACCGTGCGGGCCAGACAGTCGACGCAGGCATGACATTTTGCAACGCGATTCCCGGTAAAGAAGGCAAGATGGACTTTGAGAACCCGGTGAGAATGAACGCGTCGAAATCGGCTGGGTAGCGAGCAGCGAGATTGTTTCCGGTGACTGAACCATAGGAATTGCCGATGAAGACTAGTGTCGAGTACGGGCAGCCAAGGGAACCCGTTGTCCCTTTCCGAATCTGCTGAGCCAGATCGTGGTAAAGGGCGTATCTGCAATTCGATTCAGTGCTCGTCATACATACATGCGGATTTGAGCCCGTCAAACTCACTCGTAGGCACCCTGTACCACTACACTAGGATCTGGACGCGAAGACTTGCCCGCACCAAGTCTATCCAATGAAAGAGTCGGGTATCCTTTGCTCCCAGCGAATTGAACCCAAGAATAGAGCTCAGCCTCATAGCTAGGAAACCCATATAAACCAGTCCCGCCCTGGGCAGTATATGCGTCTCTATCCGTGGTAATAGATCCAAGCAGAAACTGCAATTTTCCGTTGTTCTTGTTGACCACCGTGGGCGCGCAATACCAGCCAACAAGTCTTTGCTTTCCCGAAATATGGACACGCGGGAATTGATCGGCTTGAATGGCCAGGGCGAGGGCTGTCGCATTACCCAAAGGCGCGGTACTGATGTTGCGATTCTCCGCTGTGCCAGACACGCTGAATGTGACCTCTTTGCACTGTTGTCCGGATGCCCAAGCTCCAGGAAAAATGGTGAGCAATGTTGCTATGATAAAGCATGAAGTGAGTGAGCTCATCGCAAATATGGAAGAAGTTGAGCCCGAGACAGTAGGATGATGGGCCATTGTTCGACCACGAAGTCAACGAAGAGGGATTTGGCAACCATTATGTAGTAGACAGATTCTTGGAGAGGTGGGTTCGTGGCGGTCCAAATTGTCTTAGAAGAACTTGTCCGCCTCTTTGCAGTGACGATGATGTGGACCGAAAACTGAGCTCTACCAGCGCGTGTCAGTCTGATTTCAACTTTTCGATTGGTATTCATTAGTTGGTAAGCTGATCGACAAGATCTGAGATCATCAATTGGCAGATTATCCCTACGAGAGACCTGTATTCATTGGTTGTTGAAACAAGACTGACGGGCGCTGGTACTTTACGTAGTCTATCCCTAAGCCGATACCAGGGGGGAATGCACTTTTTAATCCATGTTTGGAAGTACTATGTAAGAGCATGCTTACGGAAAAAATGGCGCGAGACATTTATCTGCCGGTAGACCATAGTAGAAAGATCTGTGGTAGGGTCTCCATCTCGCAAAAGAAACTCACATGTCAACAGTTGGATTTGAAATTGCATGCCAATTAAATGATCAGCGTGAGAACGCAAAACAAAAGCTTCTATGCACGTTTTCTGCCGATAAGCCTTGTTCCACTACTCCTCTTTGCAATTGCAGTCTTATCATCCCTAAACGCCGAGGCACTGGCACTTGCAGCTGCCACAGCAGGCGAGGGCGAAGACGCCAGCGCCTTCATCTCAGCGAAAACGGAAGGAGCCGTTGCAAAAGATCCACCGGTAGCGCTACCCTTGCTTTCCTGGTAGACCAGGCAGGCTGTAGGCTGCGGCAGAGATATCTCCGTCAAAACCGTACCCCATACAAATGGCTCGTCCGCCAAGGGTGGTAGCATCGCTCCAATTGTTACATCCAAACCTGCTGACAGGCTGGCTTCAGCCGATATATGGGTCAAGTTGCTGTAAACTTGGTTGAAGTTGGCTTCGGAAAGTGGCATACCATCGGCGCTTTCACAATTGGCATTAGTATTTGCTGTTGACAGCTGGGTTATTGTTATTTTCTCGGAGGGATGATCAACATATGCTGCTGCTTCTGCCAGAATTGTGTCTGCAAAGAAGCTGAAAGCGACGGTAATACCAGACCGGAGTCCAAGAGACATGGACATCTCAATATCTGACACATTGGCCTGGAATGGTATAGGCTTGATGCTTGTTCTCGAGCTATGGGACGTCAGCGTGATGGTGTAGTTATGGATGGCGATAAGACTTACAAGCCAGTCACCAATGATTCATTTGCATTGACCAGGTCGATAGAGATCCGCGAGCAGCCTGGTATCTTTGAAGTCATAAGCAAAGACGTCTTCGAATTTGATTGAGGCACTCACACTCAAATCAAAGCCATACGAAAAACTCAGAGCGTCCTTCAACTCCCAGCTGAGCAATATCTGTGGATCGTAGAACAGTCCAGCCTTTCCAATGTTGGGGATCTGCGCACAAATCATCAGTGACGAGCTCGCTACCGCCAGCATACCATGCTTACTAAGAAACCGAAAATCGGAACAGGATAAAGCGTGTAATTCAGATCGCCTGATAGAGATGGCGTGATCTGTAAATTGACAAGTGCTGTGAAGTCGTTTATTTCGAGATCCATCGATCCGCTTGTGACATAATCAAGCGGCGATGTAAAATTGTTGCCAATGACATCGATATCGTCCATACTAATGAGCGAGAACTCGCCGCGTGTCACTTTCAGCTTTCCGGTCGTTTTACAAAGTTTGCATCCAATCTCGAGAGGAGCCGAAGGATCAAGTCCGGCAGGGAAAGAAAACTTGCTATCGGGCTCTGATTCGTAGGACAGGTCCAGTACTTTTGAAGAAGAGGCGTCTGTTGGTGTTCCTGAAGGAATGAGACTTGTTGCGATAGATGGAACAAGCGACGTTGACGTGGCTGGTTGCCTCTTGCCAAGCACCGTATGGCGCCGAAGTTCGTGGTGCTCTGCTGTGTGCCCATACTCGATTGTGATTTTCCCAGGAACTACATTCCATGGCTTTTCTTCCACTTCAAGCTGGAATACCATGTTGCTTTTCGAGGATGATACTGCCGTAATTCTATGATCAAATTAGCTTAGCGAGTTGTCTTTCTTAACAGCCCATAAACTTACAAGAAAGGGACACGAGCGCCCTCATCATTGCATCCCGCATGGGATGTGATGATATAGCTTGATTCAAGATTGTTAAACACATTGGATAATCTGTCGAATGGGATGTCGCCGTTAAAAGTCAACTTGATTGTTGACGAATTGCAGGTGACATGATCTAGAAAATGCTCTATGTCTTCCAGAAGCACGAGTGGTTTCGATGAATGAATTGAGACCTCCGAGAAAAATACGAAGCCATGTTCACCATGGCTATCTGAAGACAAGGGTTAATTTAATTTCTGTATCGACGTGAAATGCCTAGACCCACCATCGATGTATCGAAGCCTAGCCATATTAGTAGTACGGACATCGGCACTCCTCTTCAAAAGATCAGAAGATCTTCTTGCTGCGTGGAGTTTGATAAAGTTGTCGCTGTCGGATGTGAGAATTGGACGGGAGCTAGAATGAACTCCACGACAACAACAGAGAAGTTGGAAGATGAAAATCATCGAAATGAAATGATGAGATAAGGCCATGACGAGATACTCCCAGGTGGAAAAGATGACTGGCGGAGATCGTGATATTGGCTTAAATTTGCAGATTGAGACAGCAGCGCCGGGCTGGAAAGCCAGGAAATGTGAGGACGCATCGGAGTTGTTATAGAAGCCATCCGAGAATCTTTGATAACTTGGTCCTGGAAATTTTAACAGCCAAGCCAGGTGGAAGGTGAAAAATGTCTTCGCTGTATTTCTAGTCATACAAGACACTTCAACAGGGTGTGTATAACAAGGTCTGAATATGCGAAGGGGTCCAAGGTGGCTAGGGAGTGTAATACTCTGATAAAAGGGTGGAAAACATGTTACTTTTCCCGCTCTGGATGATAATAGAGTCAAGGGAGCATACGGCTTGGCCTCATCAAAGGAAGAGACGCCGGAAGCTGAAACCTCGATGCAGAGAGGTTCTTGCGAGCCGTGCCGAAGGCGCGATGGAGGCGGTTTTCGAACCGCGCGGACACGAGAAGTCTGGTCTGCAGGATCCTGAACACATTGGTGGTCGTATGTATAAGTGATAAGACTCGATTGACGCTTCGCATGTTAATTTCCCTTGCCAATACGTTGGCAACTTTCTTAGAAGTATTTGGCACGATGAAGGATAGGGATCAAGCGCGAAATTCAGCCAAGAAGGTTTAAGATGGGTGAGAAATGAGCAGGACATTGATGGTGGACGAAGCAAGGTTCTTGAAAAGGATGTTAATGAGATGAGAGAATGCTGTCGCGTCAAACGAAGACGCTTGGATATATTTATTCTATGAGCCAATCACAAAACTACCGCCTTGTCAAGGGCCACCAACCGATTCAGTCACAGGAATGTACTTTGTAACATCACTTATAGAAGATTATCCTGCATGCTGGCAAGTCCATCCCAAGGTCCAGTGAAAGATATAATATCAGGTTTATTTTGAAGATATTTCTAATTCAACCGCAGATCAAAATTCATAAATCCATTGCATCGCTCTAATGTGTTTCTAGCACTAGGTCGGAAAGAAAAAGGCCAAACCCCCAAAGTACCGCTCGACATCAGAATCATCCACGTTTTCTCTCCATAAACCTCATCATCAATGGCTTCTTGTCCCAGAGGCCGTACACTTTCTGGTCGAGCCAATCATCCCCTTCATCGACTAGCTCAAAGTCAAAGTCGTACACGATTCTGCAAAGAGCCAGCTTCATCTCCGAGTAGGCCAGATTCCTGCCCACACAGTTTCGAGGACCTGCCGAGAAAGGCTGATAAACAGCCTTGCGATCGCCGGCGAATCTTTTGTCTGGCTGAGGGAAAAAGCGCTCGGGTAAGAATTCTTTAGGAGAGGTGAAGTTGACTGGAGAACTATTCGCTACCAATTGGGGAATTCCAACGATGGTCTGCAAGGAGATGAGTGCTTGATCATGGATAAGCGTCTGTTTGGGCTACTTACATTTCCAGGAACCCATTGACCGCATATGCTGGCACCTTCGGCCGGTGTTGTGCGACTCAGTGGAACCGGGACTGGCGGGTAAATCCTCAAGGCTTCTTCGATCACGGCAAGAAGGTAAGGCAGCTGATTGGTCTGCAATTCGGGTTAGTATACACAGAGGAAGTTCAGAGTCGATCTTACCTTGACCACAGAGATCTCATTGGCATTCTCGAACGCCTCTCTGACTTCTGTCTTCAATTGGTCCGCCACTCTCTTGTTCTTGGCTAGCAAGTACATGCACCCACTGAGCGTAGTAGCTGTCGTCTCGCTACCAGCGGACATGAGCGTGTTGAAGGTGATATCAATCTCTGCTCGTGTCATGCCCTTACTAGTATCCTCAAGATCATTATTCTTGAGAACTTGAGCCATGAAATCCGGACGTTGGGTACCCTGCTCGATTCTCTCCTTCACCTTTCGCAGGCAGTATTCCATCTGTCTCATAGACCCTTTTCTGAGCGAACCGGCGAAAAGAGCAAGGAATGGAAAAAATATAGGAAATCCGAGAAGGGCTCCTATTATAGTTCTTTCGTAAATTGACTTGAACATATTGGTCATCCAAGGGTGTTCCTCTCTATCTCTCAGCGCGTTGAAAGGAGAAGCGAAGGTAAGGTCGCCTATCAAGTCAAACGTGAGATAGTTGAGCTCCGCCGTTATGTTGGTTTGTGTCGATGCTTCTGCGTCCTGACGTAGATTTTTGACGAGGAGATTCATATACGTTTGGATCAGTGGCTCTTGTTCACGAAGCTGCAGTGTTCATCAGTTTCGAGCGATAACAAGGAGACCCCCTTATACTTACAGCCTTTTCAGAGAATGCATGTGCTAGCACTTTCCGTTGCCTAGCATGGATATCATCCGGCGCAAAAACGATGCTATGAGCACCATTTACAGGCCGAACTTCCATGGACTTCCTCATCTGTGGGTGTCGAGCCATATATATATCATGCCATGCAGTTTCATTGATGAATGAAAGAGAGTCCGGGCTATAACGAACTACTTCGCCATACCTTTCGTGCAATTTCGCGAACATTTTATGGCCTTGACCTCGGACGGTGTAGAAGGCTTGGTAGAGCTTGAATGCTGCTGCCAATTTCGGGCCGGGAAATTTACTCAGGGGATGAAAGTACACGTTGTAGATGCCAATAGCAATGTTGTAGAGTATAGCCTATTTCTGTCAGTTGCGTTGATTTGACTAAGAGTTTATACGTACCACAAAGGTTATGGCTGCTGTGACGACGGCCAGTTTTGAAGTCGTAATATATGCACCTGATCCGAATACAGGCCCATACAGCAGAGAGTGGTCGAGCACATAGCGAAAAGCCGAAGAGCTCATCTTGCTAGCTAGCTGGATGAGATGGTGCGAAGTGTGGGCAGGACAAAGAGGTGTTCTCGGCTGCCATTTCTATAGCTTTCGTTCTTAGCTTAGTTCCAAAGTCTTTAGTTAGGTAGAACTTAAGTGACGTGGTGAAAGTACGATCACGGAGCTATGCAGGGCGTTGCGAAGGCCATACGAGCCTCTACGAATACGAGACATCAGTCAGTTCGGGCTATAACATGGTAGGCTCATTACCTCGTGTATAAACGGAATGAACAGCGAACATGTCGTGTTTGCTCGGACTGCTATGTGCGACGGAGTAGACTGCTGGATGCGGACGGATACTGGATGAATGAGCTGCCGTGGCACGGTGGCAGTTCGTGACTGCTCCCTCCAGTCGTTTATTCTTAGCGTCGTCGATCGCCAATGAGAATCCGAGGCACGAGTCATAGAATAGGGGGAATCCCCGTCGGGCTGAATCCCGCGACAAAACCTGGAGTTACCTCCTACCTATAGTTGGAAGGAGTATTATATGGACGGGATCGTCTCAAACTCAGAGAATCTTGGCACGTATTTCACGTACCGTACGTCGTGCATCAGCCATCTGACCACCTCCACGCGGAATGCGATTGCGAGAGCTCCAAAGACGCGTCGCCTACATCGCCGTCTCCTTATTAACAGCACAGCCGGTACGAGTTGAGTTGTTTCAGTCTGGAAGTCGCCTAGGAAACCCGGCTTCCACTTTGCCGAGGGGCGAGATTTGACGATACCGGATTCTCCAATTGCCGTAGCAAATCGGGTGAATGCATAAAACAAATTCGACGAGCGTTGCACTGCTATTCCCTACCGCTCTTGAGTCTTGACAGTGGAGGCCCACTAATGCAGACCCCTCCGACCTCCTTTGCTTGTGAAAGCTTACTCCGTAGGTTCCGTCCGATCGGAACTAGATGAAATCTTGCGGATCCGCTTCCAAGAACAACTGTTTCGTTCGATTGGTTAATAGCACATTCCTCTCGGGATTTGCATGGAAAGCGTTCGGTTTTCTCCTTTGAAAGTGCTTCTGTAATATGGAGCCATCATAGGGCTTCGTTAAGGCGCTGCACATGCTGAAGTATACCTGAAATGGCTTCGGAAGCCTACGTAGACCGCGGGAGCACTTTCTAGCATGTACCCAGTCCCAGTCTGGATGGCGGCAGGCGATAACAGCTGGCAGTGTGGGTGCGATAAGATTTGCATAAATCCTGTTGCGCGATTCTCTAGGAAGAAAAAGCATTAGATTTGTATTTGCCACAAAAGGAAGGTTGGCCTTTATGATGATTTCGATAGTAGAAATTCTCGAACCTTATCGAAAACAGGAAAAATCTTCTTGGCTTCTTTTGTAGCCGGATTTGTTGAGCCTTTGCATGTTCCAGCTTTCTGAAGTTCGAGTTCACCTTTATCGCATATACGATGAGCCACTATTCAGTCCGAAAATTCAATTCCAGACCTGACGACACGATATATTCAGCCTTTTGCCCTTCATGTAGCCTTGCCATTTTTCATATGCCCGCGGCGTGCCGTGGCCTTGCTTTACCGGCCAATCTTGCATGAAAGTAGGGCAGGTATTTGCCATGACTTTTGGCATAGCATGCCAGGCCCATCTCGTTTCTCCACCCATTTCCACTACATCTCCACTTCTCACACGTATAACAACCATCTCCTGCTCTTCGCCAGGCGAGGTAAAAGGCTCCTTGTTCCGAGAGATGATGAAGAGACCATCACAGCCCAGAGTGAAACTCGCGAGCTTGTGTTCACATTGCTCAGAGACGTCCCGGTGGACAGGCATGTAGTCTTTGGGACTGTACAACAGCACAACGCCACTCTCCGGGACAAATGCTTTCTTGAAGAGAGTTGTGACAAAGGCAGCAATATCAGATGGAAACGGAGTTGGTGACTCTACTGGATACGAGCGTGTCGACCAGTTGTACTGATCTCCCAGTGTGAGCCAGCGTAACTTCTTTTGCAAGAATTGTGCGGCATTTAGAGGTTTGTTTGAGGAGTGCGGATCCAGCGGCTGGAAGGTTTGCGATCCAGAAGGATGAAATTGTGGATATGCGAAGAATGAGGCTCGCCCTCCCGACGAAGATGTAGGAGGATACGGGATTTGGTAATCCTGGGTGAGGTTTATGGTGTGTAGTGGATTTGATAGGTCCCGGTGCATTATGCTGTCTAGCATTAGAAGCTGACACTCTGAAGGAAGGAGAGACGGTAGAAGACGAAGACCTGGCAGGCATGAGTGTCGGATTCCGTAACCGAGTGAGCATTTCTACCTTGAAACTCTTTATGCTCATAGATTGTGCATGAAGGAGGCGCTGCCTCTTTCACAGCTCGATCATGTCCATGAGCAGTCTTCAAAGCTTTCTCGGCCTCTACAATGACTTCGGATGAGACAGTGTCTACGGGCACGATTCTTTCTTGCTGATTTGGGGTGAGACCGCGCCTGAAGTCGACGATATTGATATCGGCGTCAATTGCGGCATTGTCCAATTTCTGGTAATACCGGTATAGATCACAGATGGCCTGTGGCGGCATGGCATGAACATCATGCTTTCTGCCGTTGGAGTGTTCCATGGTGAAGTTTATGGAGTTGCATTTCCGATGAAGCGCACAGCGCGGGCGAAAACGGAGATATTCCTCGACACCACTTCTGCCATGTCGCGTCCACACTATGTATCGCCCACTCCGACCCATCATTGAGATTCGCCTGTTGTGACAGTGATATGGTGAGCAAGAGTGCAGCTGGTGATTCAAACCTTCTATCGCCAGGACTTCATGAGAAGCCTCGAGTTATCAGAAGGGTAAAAACAGCTGGAGCTGTGCCAGTGGCTGAGCAGCGAGAGCGCTCAACCCCGATCGACTGCGCGTCAAGGCCTCCTTCGATTAATATCGTAGTAGCTTATCAGTAGACGCTTGTTCGAGTCAGGCGTCACGAGACTGCACGACGATTAAACAGAGTATCTTACATCTTGTTGTTTAGTCTCTTCAAATCGTATCACTGCAACCCTTCGTCTCTCCACACTAGTGTAGCGCAAAGGACTGAGGTCTTTTTCTTACACTACGCCCACGATTGGTTGGTTGATAGTAGATCCTTGAGCACATAGTGTGGTATTGAGATGGTTCGCGCAGGCAGAAACCTTGCTCTTACTGGAAGAAACTCCGCCCAATATGGCCGATCTCGAACAGGCATTGTACTGTTACCATAGTAAGTGTTAACGTTTCGACGTCAAGGCTAATCCTTGTCCTCGAGGCTCTCAACTCAGCTTCACCAAACCGAGTTGAGTTCCAACGTAGCCAAGACCCGCCCTACTAATAGCCATCCTCCTTTACTTCTGAGAAAGCGGGTATACGAAAGGTAATACGATTGGTTCTCTTAAAATACCCCCTTTAATGTTAGACGACCTCCTCCATTATTAAAGGGCAGGCGTATCGTTAGTATACGAGAATAGCCGTTAGTAGGGCTCGTTTAAACTCAACTTCTTTTTTCTAATTATATCCTCGTTTACTGAGAAGCTACAATACTTCTAGTTAAAAATAATCTCGCGTACAGATAATAACGCTTACAGCTCTCGTCGTAATATATACCATCTCTATTCTTCGGTATATATGTCAAAAACGTTATTTCTCCAACTAAACGCCTTACAAGGACCCTTCTATGCTACTAGGCGTGAATACAAACTAATAAGATAGCTTGTAACAGGCTATATAACTACTGCACTACGATATCAACGCGGAGGAATTCTTACTATTCGATAAGACAGAAGAATTGCATAAAAACCATCGATATTACTCCCTAGTTGAAGAAATTCAAATCCCAATCGATACACACGTCACAGTAAGATGGGAGTGTGAAACAAATTTTACGTTCGACGTGTCAAAGTGGGACGACAATAGACTCACCAATATCTATCATGTATCAGGGCATCCACCACTGGCAGCTTCAGCGAACAACACCAGCATTCACCGAAACCATCATCAAATCACCGAAATTGAAAGATTTTTTTTACATTCAAGATAAGTATTTGCAGCACACAACTAAGCGCCTCGAATTCATCAAGGCATTTCCCGAGGCTGTATAGGATATCATCGTGTCCCATCAATTCTATGCAATTTGCGTTCCCAATCTCATGAAATGGCCTCGCCCGCCCACTGCTGAAGCAACTCCTGTGCTCCATTATAGCCCGTGAGTTCGTAAGTGGAAAGTCAAGTCATCCTGTCCCATCCCAAGCGCCTTGGGCAAAAGAAAACGACCCAGTCAAAAACGCCATAAGCAATGTGTGTAAGAGGTAGTGCCTATAGACACCAAATGTTGAGGCCGGGAAGCGCCTCGTGTCTGAGAAGATAATATTCCTCAGTCGTGCCATAACTGAAGACCTGCGTCGTGGTGCAAAGCAGCGTCGGACTGGGGATTGGTGATGAAGAAAGAAACGTAAAGTACATTAGTGCCTCCCAATGTCCTATGCCGAACGCCGAATGCTGGTCAATACGCTAAGAAAGACGGAAGGGAATATTGGTAGAAGTAGTTCGAAAAGTGTTCATCGTGGAGGTGTGTTCGCGAGGTGTGGAGTCGCGGCTGGAGAAAGGCGATTTGGTGGGGTGTATCCTAGCGGTGCAGATGTGACGGAGGAGCGTTTTGCCTGCATTTGCTTCTGAGCATGGATCTTTTTCTGGATGCTATGGAGACGGATTCGCAATCCTTCTAACACTGTTCAACATTAGTATCGTAAGCTAGTCGAAGTTACAAAACTTACGCTTCTTCACCGTGGCTCGATCCTCGGACTCGAGACCATTAATCAAATCCTCTTGAGAATCTTCATCCTGCTTCAACGTGCTCTTAGGCTGGAATGAGCGGTCATCATCGTTGTCCAGTATAGCCTCTAGCATCCAGATGGCCGTGCGGTACGAGAGCTCACTGCCTTCAAAGTCCTCATGCGTAAGCTCATTGACAGCGGCGGTTCGGCTCATCTCCAAAGCACGATCGTACATGAGTTTTTCTGCCGTGATTCCAGTTGTCAACATAACTTGCTCAGTGGATGTGGCAACACTGCCTGCTGAGATTTCGGAAGGCTCTGGGTGATTGTTTGGATGGCCAGGGTGGTCCAGCGGCAACTGCTTCTGCGCGTCGACGAGCTTCCGAGTCACAAATTCTGACTTCTCCAGCCCATCATTGAACTGCGTACGCGCCCACTGAACGACCTGGTTGATCTTCACGGCAGCAGCAGTGGCGTTGTTCGACTTTGTTGGAGCAGATCGAGGTGAGTCCATTCCAACATCTGCTCGACTGTGGCGGAACCAGGCCGCAGAGACCTTCATAATTTTCGTTAGAATTGCCAAAACCTTAACAAGCAGGACAAGAGCTTCTTCTGCTATGACAAGAACCTGGTCAGCGGGCAAGTCGGGCTCATCCACTGCTACCGCTTCAGGGAATTGTCGACCTTTCCGACCTTCTGCCATGCCTAGACCATGAGAGCTAATTGGGCGACTCGGAAGGAGTTGCTGATATTTGACATCGGCGAAGCCCCAAACGACATGGCTTCGTTGCGCTAGGTCTTCGATCTTATCTTTCGTACGTGTATCGTCGTCGCGAGAGTCCATGGTTCGAGTGCCGGCGCCAATCATGAGCATACTGCTTTGCTCAGTGGGATAAGTAGGGAATGGCGCGTATCCTTGTGGTGGAGGAGAAGGTCCCTTTCCGGTTGGTGGCGAGAATCCCATTCCGAAAAGTCGAAAATTCGCCATGTTCAGCGCCTTGGAGATCGCTGACGTGGCCGACGTAGGAGAACGCCCATACCGACGCTCATACGAACCACCGCGCTGGTGAATAGGTCCCTGTCGTCCAACGACTTGCATAGTACCTTGACGAGATTGATTCGAGGCTGGCGCCGTGGACGAGAGTGGCACACCTGCCGTAGTAGCTCTCCGAACCATAGCTCCCTGCACGTTTCCAACATGCGGGCTCAATGCAAGCTCATCAGCAAAGGCATTGACCTCGACTTGTCGTTTTTCAACCAACACATAATCACGCTCAAACGCAATGTCTTGAGCCGCACGCTCTCTAGCCTCTCTCTGGCTCCTCTCATCTGGAATACGTCCACGTTCACGATCAAGGTGTTCCTTCAACATCGACGTGCCTGCTGGTGGAGTTGCACGGCTGTTTCGCCGTTCAATAGAAGCCGCGGAAATTGTTTTCTCTTGCGGTTTTACAGGTGCGGTAGCAGCAGTTGTCAGAGTTGGACGACGCTCACGAGGAACACTGTATTGGCCGTCTGTCGAAGGCCTTCTCTCCTCGATGGCGTTTCCTTTTGGCGGAGTATGGGAGAGCTCTACCCGTGAAGATGGACGACCGGTGCGCGAGGAACTTGCAGCTGGCGGAACTTCTGATCTTGGGTTCAAATCTGCATCAAGGTGCCTGGTCTTTGGACTACTCGATAAAGTTTCAGACGGCCTTGTTCGAGAGATCCGCGAAGCCAGATTTTGTGCAAGCGGTTCTCGTGGTCGATCCTCCCCTACCAAACCAGGAATTTCAGATACAACGACCTCATCTTGGAAGAATACTTCATAAGCGACACGCTCGGTGGGATTGCGCTTCAGCAATGATCTAATCAATTTCTTCATCCCAGAGCTTATGACCAGCCCTGCTGGAAATTTGATTCGATCATCGTTCTGCTCAATCTTCTTCAACAGTTCCACGTGGTTGCTGGCACGAAATGGGGCCTTGCCAACCATCATTTCGTGGAGGACAGTTCCCACGGACCAAAGATCTGCTTTCGCGTCATAACGCTCATACCGCAGAATTTCAGGCGCCATGTACAAAGGAGAGCCACATAAAGTTTCGGCAAGCTCCAAGCTCGGCAAAAATCGTGCAAATCCAAAATCTGCAATCTTCAGCATGGGTAGCGATTCGATGCCCCGTGCTGGAATCATGGATTTTTCGTCGGTCATCACGGGGGTACGTCCTTGGTTCTTGTCATACCACAGTCGAGATGGTACCAAAAGCAGATTCTGTGGTTTGATGTCGCGATGCAAGAGGTCCTTCACTCGCATGAACTCCAAAGCACTTGCGATCTGCTGCACAAAATGCCGAACGACTACCTCGTTCAAGCCGCCAACTGCAGGGAGCGGGTATTTTCGTATCATGTCCTTTGTAGCTTCGTGTTCTGAGAGGGATGATCTCTTCTTTATGAATAGTGAAAGATCTCCCAACTCGCAGAACTCCATAACAAGATGTACTTGGATCTTAGTCCGACGACAATCGAATAGTGCCACAATATGAGGATGGTGTAGGTCTCGCAGAATCTTGACTTCGGCTTCGAGATTGTCTTGGAGCTTCTTGCTGAGTTTGGTGACGTTGACGGACTTGATCGCGACGAGAGATCCTTTCTGCTGTACGATATCAGTTAGTAGATTGCACGGAGAATAGACTGCTATACTGCCCGCAACACAGCCGTTAAGACTGGCTAGCTGACAACATATCAAACTCGGAGTAGACTCCGACTTACCACATGGACACCTCTGTAAACCATGGCGAAGCTGCCCTTTCCGATTTCATTGAGTCGTTTGAACTCGCCGATGATGCTTGGCTGCTCTGCTGGGGGTGGTACTCGCCGCAGCGAGTGTCGGTCCATGGTTGCGATTGTACCTAAGCACGATGTAGGTTGCGGAGTGCGGGTATGCAATAGACGAGTCTACAGGCAGCGGCTGGTGACTGCCTCTATCGGCGAAGCTGTGGGTACAGAGTCGCGGTGATCTGGTTGCACATTTGACACCTCAGTACTGCTCTGCGTGTGGTGTAGTCCGTCTGACAAGGCGAGGGCTTGATGCAGGGTCGGCTGGAGGTCGGTCGAGTACCACGAGGGAGGAAGCTCAGTAGGAGTGGCGAGGGTTGAGGGGCAGGCGTCAAAGAAATGCCGATAGAAGTTGCAGGTAGGGTAGGAGGTCGATTCGTCAGACGGGCGAGGTCAAAGATATGAGCGAGTGGTGGTTGGCGTGCTGCGGCGAAAGTAGTCAACGGTACGAGTATGGTAAGGATACTGACAGGACCAGTGGAATAGGATCAGCGGATGCTTCGATGAGTGCTGGATGGGGAACAACTCCAGGTCGGAGCTCGAGATTGTCGAGGAGAGGATCTCTGTTGGAGAGACTTGAGGTTGGTGACAGGTGCAGAGGTGGTGATGGGTGGTCGCCAAGGGTAGTTCTATGGTGACCTCGAAGTCAATCCATGACTCTGACTAGGTACCGACAACTGATAACAAGGCGCAATCCAGGAATCACGAAGGAAAGTCACCCAGGGACTTTTGCCATGAGGCCCCTCTCCGCCTACCTACAGATCCAAGCCTCGACTAGGTGACCCGCTGGGCTATATCCCGTGGCCCAGCCGAGTAGAACTACTAGTAGCTGCACTCCATCACGCGTAGAACTATGGCCATGACTACAACGCGCCTTCATCGGCAAACGAATCGAAGGGAACCTACCTAAGGCATGAAACATGCTTCCTCGCCTCTGGGTGCGTGCATGCATACACAGTACATACTCCTCTCACCAGCACATCGCTGCATATAAGACCAGACATGGCCTGCCCCCAAGGCACTTGTATCTTCCTTCTCCCAATCATCTGAGTTCCGCCGAGTTCGAGGGAATCATCCGTACATGGCCCCCTCCGTAGGAATACCTCCGTACTCCGTAGCAACCGAATACAGGCCGTAGCCGTACACAGTACGAACCAAAAAAGGGCTGGAGAGGACCCTGACATGGACCCCCGACGCGGGGTCCGTCTTTCTCATCACTCACTTTGGATAAAGATAACGATATTGATCCATCAATCAACTTTCCGGTCTTTGAACCGCCACTGTGGATGGTGGAGCGATCTGCCTGTCACACCACAAGCGCCCTTGATGCGGTCATACTGTGTGCTATATATATTGTCGACGTGATGCAGATGGTGAGATTGTTGCGAGCGAGCTTGGCCGAGGATTGGTGGGGGAAGTACCTCCAAGGTACCTAGATTGGGAGGGGACCGCCTCCGTGTTCGGCCACCTGCAGCCTGCTCGACTCAAACTAACGTCCTTTGTCCAGATCCCCTGAACCTGAATGGAGCTTTTTCTATAGTCACGTATCAAGTCTTTGTATCACACTGATGAACCATGGCTTTGTTCCTCAAGAATCACAAAAACCGCTTTTGACTCAACGAACTGCTCCGCCTTACACGTGTCGCCTCACACTTATACCTAGGTACTTTGCAACTGCACCACCGGTCTATGGGTTGACTGCCCAGGCAGAGGCTGACCTCGAAGCATCATCCACAACTTGTGATTCAGCCGGCACTGGATCTGAATCAATACAGTGACTGCCGCTGTATTCCACTGCACGAGGATCGTGTCCGGGAATAGGACTGAGACACAGAAAATATCGAGGGCTGGGAATTACCACAGGGTTGCAGGATCAGATCTCGACCAGATCGCCCAAATCAGCGCTTGACGAGTATTCTGGCTTTTTTGGCAGGGTATGCGACTGGAGCGAGTCCTGAGATCAACGGTCTTGAGTCTTGACTGCTCGATGAATTCCGATCTCAAGTCTAGATCATGCACATGAGTGCCACATTGCTCCCTTTGAATCTTCAGCGAAAAAGTTGGCACTGATGTTCGGACGGAAGTAAGTCAGTGTTGAGAGTCGTTTGGGGTTGCGTTCACCATGAGATCAATCATCTTTTACATTACGATAACAGACCCAGTTTGGAGTTTGGCTTCTGATCACATATCGATCGCGAGAAATTTCTGGCGGTTTCGTATTCTCACCTTGCCAGGAACTCATCGATCTGAAGTCCGAGTCGCCAGACTTCCACTACAACAAATAGATAGAATCTTTGAGTATTGTGGTTTTGGAATGACACTGTTTGGCGGCCTCCCATTGTAGACTCAATAAAGTACTAAGGTCTTGCTTCGACCAATATCATCTAGGCGACGGCATACTTCAGGTACATTATTCCCCTCGAAAACTCTCCCACTCAAGAAGAATTATTTTTCATCTAAGCAGCTTGCTGTTCAGGCCAAAGATAGAGATCAATATTGGTCTGTTCTTCACGCCCCAGCTTTCAGAAATGGACATGGATGCAAACATTCGCTATGGTAAGGGCCTAACAATATCCCTTCAGGCTTACTTCGACGGGAATTCGGAGAGGCACGACCTTGCCCTGCTTGGGATCCTTCTCAAGCAGCTCGGCGTTCAAGTCCTAGGAATGGAAGAGATGAGGGCAGAACAAACGAAGTGCGAGGCTCAAACTACAAGGCTCAGGAGCCAGACGGCTAAGTTGCGGCAAGTGTCGAATCAAGAGACGAGTCCAAAGGCCATGACAACAAGTCAAGGGGATGCGTGCAAGCGGGCAGCGACTTCTCGCCATGTCAGCTGTACTACTGATAAATACGCGAAGCAAGCATCTGATCACGGGGGAGCCAAAGGTCAAGATGATGCCGATGAGCAGAAAATTGCTTCTTAGCATGTCAGCGGAAGCAAAGAGAAAGATGCAAAGCAGAGGATGGTCAAACAGCGAATCAGCAAGCTCAAGGCTTAAACAGCAGAGCTTGATGCTGAGATAGCGCGGCTCGGATTGTCGTCTTTACCTTATGACAGTATTCACAAGTTCAAAAATGAGCTTCTGGCCGTCCACCGCGAAGCTAGGAATAGTACTGTTTCTGGGCCTGAGATCGAGCTGGCTAATCTCTGGCAGCTGGTTTTCTGAAAGTTGCCATAATTCTAGCAATATCAACCTCCAGACGAATGACCAAGTCCCAATTGCTGCATCCATAGGCGTATTGGAAGGCAGGAGTTCAGGTGAGAACGCAACCGCGAATACGAGGCTAGAAAAAAAAGTTTCAGTGACTCCATTGCGAGTATTGTGAGAAGAAGTATTTCCTCTCTTGTATCTGTACAGGATGAGGTGGCGATCTTTATAGCTGATTACAGTGTATCGAGTCGAAATTTGGTCCAAATTCAGTACTCGATCGGTATAATAAAGAAGTCGCAGGTGCTACCTGTCATCAAGACTTGGGATATTTTTGTATAATAATCTCAATCTGTCTTGAAACATCAAATTTGGTTATACTTCAGATATGCCAATGTTGGCCCTTTAATATCGGGAGTTCTTCTCTATGACGTATAACGAATGATCGCTCTACGATGCCCTTAATTGATGTAGAATCATGAAAGTCTTCATTGATATCTCGAGTGGAATGGTGTTCTTCGAAAACCAACTGTCCAATGTATTCTCAGCCTGGTCAGAAGTAGTTAGAAAGGCACGGCCCGTAGCGCAGTGACGCCCTCAGCGTGGGAGTCGGGAACGAACGAAAAAATCCCAAGCAAGCCGAGAAAGACGACTGTTGGAAATACACCGATGGTGATGTCCGTTTAGTACTTAGATGTTATTAACAATACTTCTAGATCCCCAGGCTACCTTTGAAGAGTGATAGATTGCTAAGAATTTATTGATATCGATCTTCATTTTATGCCCCGCGTTTCTTATATCACGTGCCGTGTATCCCGCAATTGACTCAGAGCTTCGAGTCTGGTTCACAGTTTCATATCGCAAAGTCTACCACACTACAAGAACAGATCATGGCAACCGAACAGCACCTCGATCCATGGAATGTGTCCGCCGGCACTGATGCTGAAGGGAAAGAGAAGGAGTTTGATTATGTTGCGATATCAAAGCAGTGGAATACCAAACTGCTAGACCAAGCGCTGCTCGATCGATTCCAGACGCTCACCGGCAAAAAGCCCCACCGATGGCTACGGAGAGGCCTGTTCTTTAGTCACCGAGATTTCGAGCTCATATTAAACAGATATGAAAGAGGAGAGCCCTTCTTTCTCTATACTGGCCGCGGCCCCAGCTCGGACTCAATGCACATTGGACACACGATACCGTTCGAGTTTACGAAGTGGCTGCAGGACAACTTCGACGTCCCGCTGGTCATAATGTTGACTGATGATGAGAAAGCGCTTTTCAAGGAGAACCTCAGTCTAGAAGACTGCATGCAATTCGCGCGCGACAACGCAAAGGACATCATATCCATGGGCTTCGACAAGAAGAAGACATTCATATACCAGGACACGAAATACTTCGGCGGACACATGCTTCTTAACGCCTGGGAATTTTCAAAAGCAATCACGTTCAACCAAGTACGCGGTGCCTTCGGCTTCGACGAATCAACAAACGTCGGACGCCTCTTCTTCCCCTCCCTCCAATGCGTAGCCGCATTCGCAACCTCCTACCCAGAAATCTGGGGCGACGACCCGAACTCCGACCTCCGCTCCAAAAAGACTGCCAAAATTCCATGTCTGATCCCCTGCGCCATCGATCAAGATCCCTACTTCCGCCTCGTCCGAGAAAACTGCCACCGCATGCGCTTCCCAGGGCCCAAACCAGCCCTCATACACTCGAAATTCCTCACAGCGTTGCAAGGCGCTGGCGGCAAAATGAGTGCCAGCAATCCCAACTCCGCAATTTTCATGTCCGATACACCCAACCAAATCAAGAAGAAGATAAATCAGCATGCCTTCTCGGGCGGACAAGAGACTCTAGAACTCCACCGTGAGCTAGGAGGCAACCCAGATATCGATGTGGCATACCAATATCTGACCTACTTTTACGAGGACGACGAGAAATTAAAAGAGATATACGATGATTACAAGAGTGGGAAACTGTTAACGGGTGATTTAAAGAAATTGTGTATTGAGTTGATGCAGGGTTATGTCAAGGAGTTTCAGGAGGCAAGGGCGAAGGTTACGGATGAGGTGTTGAAGGAATACATGACGCCGCGGAAGTTGGAATGGAAAGGGAATCCGAATCCAATCAAGGTTGAGCCGACGGAGGAGGAGAAGGATGATGATGAGCCCAAGGAGGGCAAGGGAAAGAAAGGGAAGAAGGAGAAGAAATCCAAGGAGAAGAAGGCAGATGCGGGGAAGACTGAGGAGAAGCCGAAAGAGCTGGAAGTGAGACCGAAGGATGGCATGTCTAAAACGGAGCCGTGAGAAAGTGATTGAACCCCCGAATGGGGAATAGTTGACGAGATCGCCATGAAAGAAGCCGACCACCGAGAATGCCCGAACTACTGTTGAAGTTGTTCGAGATTAACCAAAGCCAGATGGACGTGGGCGAATTTCCTGCAATATTCAAGGGCAAATTTGTCAGGAAACCACCACCTCCCGTATCTGATTGAAGCTCTGTCTTGAAGCTAGGTAGTCACAATGTGGCTGCCATGAAGTCAAGAAGTGGTAGCTGACATGGTGAAAAGCGGACAATAGAAATTTCAGCATTTCAACCGTCATTTCGTTCTCAATCGTAACATAACAACTTGAAGTGTGGAAGATCCTCCCGCTTCACTCCTCAACAACAGTCTCCCCATCTTCCTCCATCTCCTCAGCCACCTCCGCAGCCTCAGCATCAATCGCCGTCATCCTAACCACAAACTCTTTCTGCAATTCCTTCAACCAATTAGCAAGAACCTCCCCCTCCATAACCCCATTCTTTGCTTGCGTCAAATGCTCCTTCAAATGCAAAATCAACTTTCGCTTTCTCTCCTTGATGACGAGCGTACTCGTCTTCTTGCGTTTGGCAACATGACTCTCCAACTTTGCTGCCACTTCTTCTGCCGTCTCAAGGACTTTTGGAGGTAGAGGGAGCACGCGAGCGAGTTTGAGGCCGTAGTGCTGTTCTTGGACTGCGCCTTCTGCGATTTTATAGAGCATGGTCATACTGTTTGGATCCTCGGAGGCGGCGGTGCCGGTATCAACGGCGAGATGTAGGTTGATGACACCATTTCGTTCAGCCATGATAGTCGCAAGATCGCGGAAGTGAGTGGCGAACCAGACAAGGGCACGGCTCTCGACGAGAGCTTCTGCGATGGCTAGGGCAATGGCAAGGCCGTCTCTTGTGCTTGTGCCTCTGCCCAGTTCATCGATGATAGCCATGGAGCGGCGGTCAATGTTACGGAGAATGAAAGCTGTCTCTCGCATCTCAGAGGCGAATGTGCTGACATTTGCTTCGATGGAGTCGTCCATATTGACTCTTGCAAACAGCTGCCCCATGATGGGAAAGGATGCATAGCTGGCTGGAACGAAGGAGCCGATCTGTGCCATGACCGTCATGAGTGCGATGCTTCGGATATAAGTCGATTTCCCGGACATGTTGCAGCCAGTAATGATCTGGAAACGGGCTTGCTGTGTAGCGTACACGTCGTTGGGGATGTACTTCTGGTTATGAAACTTCTCTCGCAAAGCATGTCGGCCCGCCTGGATAGCCAACGTGTCGGTAAGCTGTGGACGCACGTAGCCTTGAGTAGTAGCAATATGGGCGAACGATGCGAGCATGTCAAGCAAAGCAATACTCTCACATGCCTTGAATAGCGCGTACATTCGCGTGCGAATCTCCTCGGTCAGCTTCTGGACCACATTGTTGCTCATTTCTAGGACCTCGATGTGGCAGTCTGCAATCTTTTGATTCAGCTTGACGAGTCCAAGAGTCTGGCATTCGACAACATTCTTCTTCTTGAAACAGTGGACGAACTCGTCTGGCAGTGGACGAACTTCTAGCTCTTGAGCAGGAACTCTCATGTAGAATTGTCGGGCTTGCTCAAATTTCAGCTCCAATGGAAGATTGTGTGTTGTGCCGAGCTCCTCAACCATACGATAGGCATCCTCAACCGATTCCTTGTATGTTTGTCGAGCGACATCGAGTAGGCCATGAGCGCCGGACTGGATACATTTATTAGCAAGCAGTTCACATGACATCACTATGCTGCGCACCTTGACTGCATAAATTCGCTGGTTTCTCAACTCGAGAGGACCTTTGGCAAATTGTGTATCCTCATTGATGACTTCATCAATGAGTTCAAAGATAGGATCCGTATTTTCAGGCGAGCAGTTCTGTTCACAGTCTCAGTAGCATTACTTCATGTGCATGTCAAACACTACCTCGCGGATGCCAGCTGCCAATGTCGTTCGTGCGCTTGCCAGAGCTTCGTGGGTCGGTTTGAGCGAAACTAGAAATTGCTTCAGCGCGATGATCTGATTTACAGACTGCTCCATGAAAGCAATGGGTGATTTTGTGGGAATCAGAATGAGCTACGATCATATTAGCCCGACAGGTGATAAGAATGACGACTCGATACGGCAAACCGAGCTCAGAAGTTTCTCAACATCCAGGAACGGCTTCAAAGCTATTGCGTATTAGCATGACATGATAGAGACTGTGTTTGATCAACCGGCCTTGTCTCACCGCGAAGAACATGTCTTCATTGACGGTCAACTCTTCTACCGAGTCGTAACGTTTCAATATGGTGTCAGGGCTGGTTGAGGGCTGTAGGATATTGCTTCTGAGCATTCGACCGCCCATTGGGGTGAATGTCTCATTGAGAAGACCGTACAAGCAGTGTCGTGATTTTGGATTTTGCAGGTTCTGGATGAGCTCAAGCGAGCAGATGGTAGAAATGTCGATCATCATTGAAGACTCTGGAGGCTCATACTTGACACGAAGAGAATGAAATTGGAATGTCTTGCCCATCTGGAATTCGATGTATTTGAGAGCGGCAGCAAAGCAGCACACGGCGTAGAAGTTGCCACCAATGGAGATCTTGATTGCTTCCACATCCTCGGCGAAAGCTAGTTGGTGAATGGATTCAATTCCGGTAGTTTCAGCATAGTATCGACGGTCAACGCATATCAGGTTCGCATTGATCTGTTCGATGTGCTCGTCGATGATGGAGAACAGCTTAGATGGTGGATTGGCAGCAGTCGAGGGGATGATGATTTGTGAAGGTGCGTATACTGTGATCTTGTGAATGGTGCGAACGTATGTCTGACTGTCACTGATCTGGCTCAATGCAACCTCGCCGGTGTCGAGGTTGATGAATGCAAGGCCAACGGTGGGAGAGATTCCACGAGACTCAGTGACGGCACAGACAAGCTCTTGGTTCTGTAATGCTATAGTTGATGCGCCAGTTCTGGGGCGAGCTGTGGAAGGTCGCCCTGCACTTCTTCGGCCTGTCCGTGGGCGCGATGCGGTTGTTGTGTTGTCATTGTACGAGATGAAAGGATACGAGCCGCTGGCCGACGCGTACGAAGTTGACGCTGAGCGGCTGGGAGGCGCCATTGTCGACCTTCGTGAGCTCAGATGAAAGGACGATGAAGATTGAGGTGTGATGGTTACTGGTTGCAGATGAGTCGGCACTTCTACTAAGGGTATCCGATCTCGGAGCGTTTGCAATTGAGCCTCGCGGATAAGGCTCGTAACCAGCCTTTGGGCTTTCACAACTCTTGATTTAGTTGAGAATCCATTTCTTTTCCTCGCGTTCTGAAAGATCTCGCCTTTGTTTAGGCTCAATCTAGAGAACATCTCAGCATGTTCTCTGCCATCTCGATGCATAGACGTGAAGACAATCGAGGCCGTCTTCAGGTTTTTACGCTAAAGGAATTCGATCTCGTTTGGACGTGGCTAGCTTCAAGTAGATTACGATTATAGAAGTTCGATTTGAGCAAATAAGAGATATATGCCATTCTCCACGCTGGGTATCTTCCTCCATACATCACAAAAAGCAGTTTCGCCTCTTCAACTCGTCCCGTTCCTTCTCCAACTCCTGGATATAGCTTACAGCCGAAGCCAGTACCATAGCTTTCGAAGGCTTCAACGTGGCCTTCGGATCTGTATCCCATTCCGCTATTTTTGGTATCGCCACTCGAAGCCGTGCCATCTCAGCGTTGAGAGATTGTCGGTACTTCCTTTCGACTTGGTTGTGAGGCATGCGCATAGTGGTATTGGTTGGCGAAGCACTTGAGGTTGAGGCCGTGTCGCATGGACATACTGTCCTTGGTCGGCCCGGTTTGCGCTTTGTGATTTTCATGTGCGAATCTTTGACAGATGGAGGCGGTGATTTTCTGATAGTGCTAAACGGACTGCGGTGTGGTTTGGGTGATAAATGTGCCGTGGAGTGAGCTTTGCGGGAGAAGTAATCCACGTTATCGGAGCTATCGACATGGCTGAGGTATTGAGGGTTTATATCTTGGAAGAGACCTAGATCTTCGTAGTGAGGGTCGAGCCCGGCACAAAAATCGTCAAGGACAGAATTAGATTTTGGCCTGATAAAATCGGGCGTTGATCCGTAGATATCGAGCCTTGCGTGTTGGATGTCTTCGACATTCGTCAAAGCAGTCTGTGCCCCAACAGGATAAACAGCTCGCCAACTGTTGCTGAAGATTTCCGATTTGTATTCCATGGTATGCAATGCTCCGAGATATCGGGAGGGATTATGAAGGACTGTACGATGTGGTGTTGAAGACTATCAAATCTGGTTGATTGACTTGACCAGGCTGGAGTTTCGAATGATCGAGTCTGCTTAGATAGCGGTGGCAAGACGATTCATATATTGAGGTCTATGTTATCGACCAAAGTTCCCAGTTTCGACAGATGCCTATGTCACAGACTGTTCGGGCTTCGGGCCGAACAATTTAACCAGCCGTGTGAAGGTTCCACGAGATGGAATTCACTAACTTCAACGGTGATGATTTTCTAGAACCCAAAAAGCATTGCCTGCAGCACGATTGCTGGGTCTATGTACCCCGGACAAATATGCTGTAAAGAGCTTTGTGAATGGCGAGTCTAAGAAGAGTACATAGCGAACATGTAGATGGAGTTCGACCTCAGTACAATATTGAATGTAGGATACACAGCACTGCTACTAATGACTGAGTTCTGCTAGCCATCAGTTGCTGGGCAGGAAGTATCTCATCTTTCGTTCTCGGGGGAAGGGGAAGCGGTGTTGGCGCGTCGTAAAGCTAGCGTTGACAGCCCCATCGGATCTTCCAACCGACTCCCCCAAGTTCCAACGGTGTGGAAGAGTGCAGAATATGTGGTTCTATTTCTGGATAAGGCGTTCGGTGATATCTCGGATATTTCCGGATACATACCATCCCTTTTTTGGGAAGCGATGCGGTGTCCTTCCTCTATCCTGACATTTCGCACTGTATCTAGGAGGTATCTTGCTGTCTGGCTTTAGCACCAGGATCTGCAAATGGGAGAAAAGTTGAATTCCAAGGTCCCTCCTGTGCGTCTATTGGATATGGGGCTCTGGAAGCTAATAGATAAGAAGGGCAAGGGGGTTGCTGGAGAAAACAGCGACGATAGCGTCAAAGAATACGGGGTGATGGGTGATGCCATTCTGATAGCAATCAAAAGATTCTGGGCTAAAAATCTTTGAGCACGTCATGTCCAGAGAATCTTGGAGCAGCGAGTGGGACTTCTCCAGGTATAGTTTCTGCTGCTGAGTTAATCGGTTGTTGGCTCACTGTGAGGATACCCGTGTTGTCGGAGAGACGTCCAGTGAGTAAAACGCTTTGGGTGATGCTGGTGTCCTATCGATAGCCATGTACAGGTTTCTTCCCTGACTAGGACGGATGTCCCGGAAGAGGCTGGTTGAAGAGTTGTACAGCAGCGAAGAAGTATATCGACTGGCAGATGGAGTGAGGAGCAAGGAGACTTCCAGGTTCTTGCTGCGTCATTAGTAAGCCAAGAAGTCTTGGTGCTGGACAGGCAATGGCCTTCTGTGTTCCTCCATTCCCAGGCTAGAACAATTCATCAACGCTATTTCGGCATCGATGTCGATGTATTCAAACCAGGTTTGTGAGCCGAGTTTCCAGCCCTCTGAAGATATTAGTTTGATGGGGTGTCTCCATGTTGGCATGTCGCTGCGAAGGTATGGAATGGTTGGAAAGGGGCATGATTGAATGCTCGATCTGCTATGGTGATGGGCGAGTATTCAGTTGTAGCACTGAGGCAGCCTGTCAGGAGAAGCCAAAGCCGAGGTCTGTCCAGGTCAGTGACTTGCCACGACTGCACAAGCGTTGCGGTGTTCATGGTCATGGTCATGGAGTTCCGAGAAGATGTGTGGAGCGTGGAGTTGATAGCCCCTGACTCGTGTACAAGCAGAATACCTATCGTTATCGATAATGTAGGGCTGAATCCGAACTTTTTCTATCCAGGAGTCTGTCGCTATTGTCACATCTCTATCAAATCAACTGTCATTTTATACACCTGCAACCATGGCGACAGTAGGTCCTTCAACCATACGAGTCAGTTCCGTTCTAATGTCGACAGGTACTCCCTCCTCCCTCAAAACGTCAAAAGCGCGAAGCTTTAGAAAAGTCTTCAATCCAAGCAGCCCCAGAAACCATACCAGAGGGGAGTGTTCGCGTAAACTTTGTCGATAGAGCTACAGGAGAATCCACCGGTCCCTCCATATCAGTCCCTCTATCCCAAGCCTCAGTCAAGAATCTCGAGCTTCTCTTGAACTCGTTACAAGGAAACACTGATGCGCAAGATCGGATACCCTACAAATTCTTCCATGAGCGGAAGAAAGGCACACCAGAGGAGCAAGAGCAAGCACTGGCAGAAAATGGGGATATCTACTCGAGTCTCGTGAAACCTGGAATAGTAAGCACAGAAGAAGAATTGGTTCTCTCGTATTCGCCGCAGGCTGTCTTCCGCGTAAAAGCTGTGTCTAGATGTGCTTCAAGTATCAATGGCCATGGAGAGCCAATCCTGACGGCTCAGTTCTCTCCTGCAACTTCTTCCTTGTTCGTAACAGGTTCTGGTGACTCTACTGCACGCATATGGGATACGGACACGAGCACACCGAAGCACACGTTGAGTGGTCATACAAGTTGGGTTCTATGCGTCTGCTGGTCGCCCTGCGGTTCGATGATCGCCACAGGCAGTAATGATCGCACAGTCAGAGTTTTTGGCAGCGATGGAAAGCCCTTGGGCGGAGCGATGAAAGGCCACACCGCTTTCGTGCGCGCACTATGCTGGGAGCCGTATCATCTCCAAGAAACCGGCCGCCCCCGTCTTGCGTCCGCAAGCAAGGACGCCACAGTTCGGATATGGGATGTCATCAGTAGGACTGCAGACATAGTACTGAGTGGACACAAGGCATCAGTGAGTTGCGTCAGATGGGGCGGGACTGGCTACATATACACTTCAAGCCAGGACAAGACGTAAGCTATTGTAAAGGGAACCAAGTGTGACAAAGTATCATATCTAACCACAATTAGCATCAAAATATGGGATGGCAAAAAGGGGACTTTGATCCATACCCTTACTTCTCATGGTCACTGGGTGAACCACATTTGTCTTAGCACAGATTACGCCCTCCGAACGGGCTTCTGGGACCACAAAGGCAAGAAGCCCGCTTCAGAAGAAGAAAGAATCGAAAAGGCCAAAAAATCCTTCGAGAAGGCCGCGACTTTGAACGGAAAGCTGACAGAGCATCTCGTCAGTGCCAGTGACGACAACGTGCGTGTACTATTCATTCGTAGAGGGAAGATGTCTACTAATGTCTAGCTCAGGTGCTGATGCTGTGGGATCCATTTGGCCCATCGCCTACGAAACCTGTCGCGAAACTTCTAGGTAAGGTATATCTCCGACTTGACAAGTTAACCCGGCTCACACAACTTCTCTGTAGGCCATCAGAAGCAAGTTAACTTCGTTACATTTAGGTGAGCAAATTTCTGGCCTCAGAACAACTTGTACGCTTGCTAACATACTGGACTCAGCCCTGACGGTCTTTATATCGCATCCTGCTCATTTGACAACAGTGTCAAGCTGTGGAATGCGAGAGATGGGAAGTTCATCTTGACGTTCAGAGGTCATGTTGCGCCAGTGTACCAATGCGCATTCTCCGCCGGTAATTATCCCACCCTGCCATTCGCACAATCGTCTGCTTCAATTCATGTCTGCTGCGGCTATCTATTGGGCTTTCTAGAATCTCAAACTCAAGGGCTTTCTAGATCGTCGAGATCGACATGGATCTTGGCTTGAAACTGTCATATTGGGACGTCCCATCTCTCAGCGGACGTGTTTGCAGACCCGAATTCGCTCCCATTTCCCTTCATCGAATCTAACAACCCTTTTCTTATAGACTCCAGACTGTTAGTCAGTTCTAGCAAAGACACGACTCTAAAGGCATGGGATGTTCGAACCGGAAAAATCGCAAATGACCTACCCGGTCATGCCGACGAGGTTTACGCCGTAGATTGGAGCGTCGGTAAGTAGTACCAACCACATCATCATCATCATCAAAGACTTGTACCGATGAACTAACTCACCCATCCAGATGGACTGAAAGTAGGCAGTGGAGGAAAAGACCGAGCAGTGAGGTTATGGACGAATTAATCAAGGACCATCCATTCGTCTGCGAGACAGCCTTCATTTGACAGGATGGATACCAATAGGCATAACGTCCTAAGCGGACGTTCAACAATTGTAAATGCATACATTTCGAACCAGTCCATCCAATGGAGCATGTTGAGATCACGATTGGCGCCGGTTGTATCTTGAAGACACTTACGATCAGATCTATCTTCAATGTAGTGGGAAGGAATCATTTGTTCACATCTATACGCACACTGGCATAGTCATAAGTCTTTTACCTCCTGAGATAACAAGAGGGATCACAGGCCCCGAAGATGCCATGCTACGTCACTTACGCGACTTGAGCTCGTGTGATCTGGCGGGTCATTGTTAGACTGGTAATAGCAAGATTTTTGTAGTATCAGAGAAACACTCAGAAGAAAAAGGGTGGGCGTTTAGCTCAAAGAATCAAAACTTTCGTAGAGGGCGAAGGAGAATCGTAAGCTAGCCGTACTACCAGGGAGTCTTTTGAACATTCTGAATGTACTCGTGAATCATAATAAGTGTAAGAGCCATGGATAGCCATTGCTAGGTCATGCCATCCACCTGCCAGCCTCGAAATCAAGTGCCGCTCACATGCCATCACACATCCTCTCTAACCAAATGTTGTTGGCTTATCCTTGATAGGAATGTCCTTGCCAGTAGACGACTTGTACTTTCCCCGAATGAAATCAGAGATCTGCTCATCCTTGGCCTGCTCAATGGCACTCTCATTGTCCTGTGGTCCCTGACCGAGGAATTTCTCTTGGACGAAGTCGACACCTCTGGGGCAAACGGATTAGCATGAACATGATAGGAGATGGAGAGGTGGGTCACATACTTGTCAAGCAAATCCTCGTTCTTCTCGCTCTCACGTCCTCCACCAGCAGCACCGTTGAGTTTGTCGGTTAAACCGCCGAGGAAGCCGCCGCTGCCAGAGCTGCTGGTTTGCTGGCCTGAGCCGAGGCCCTGGCTGGATGTGGATTGGTGGGAGGTCGATTGTTGACCCTGCTGGCCTTGCTGACCGGTGTACTTGCCAGCGGCTTGTTGTGCTTGCTTGAGGAAGTCCATGGTGATGGATGTGGTTTGTCAGTTTGTTTGTTGGTATGAGTCTGCAATTGTCAGTGATGGATATTTGATGTAGGGAGCGCACATACATACTTGTAGTGTGAGAAATGCAGATCAGAGAGAGAAGAAGAGGTTGTTGTTGACAGAGGGAATCGATGTCGCGCGCAAGCAGTACTTATGCCCGCAGTCGCACCTCCAGCAATCTCTCATACCAAGACGGGTGACGTTGTAGTGGGGCATCGTTGTTCCTTCTAGATTCGGGAACCGATATTGCTTGTGCCTATCACAGAGCTTGCAATGCTTGCACGACCGAAGTTTGTTTGACCTTGGCAGCTGTGAAGGCGGCACTGTGGCAGTCAGTATACACAGTACAGCTGAGAGCCTGGATGCCCCGTCACACCGTGCCTCAATAGGAGGTACAAGGGCAAGGGGTACCTCTACCAGTAGGCTATTGAGGCGAGAGTGCTTTGGGGAGGGGGAGGGGGAGGGGGAGGGGTACTGTGGCTGTGCACCAGATGGCTCAGCTGCGGGAATTTCCGACACCAACTCAGCTGCGGGAAGTTCCGACACAAATTACATCGATTGATTGTTCTGCGCTCCCATCGAGAATGATGATTAAGTGAACTCCTCTCCCTGGAGTTAGAAGAATCCTCGTGCTAATGGAATGGACTCCTGATTCTTCGATAATCCATAGCCTGCCACCATCTCCCCGTGCCCCAATACCCTCCACAGTAGTCCAACACTCTAGCCTCCAACTTCACTCCTCCCTACTTCGAACTCCACTCAGGATCACATGTTGTACCGAAGCCGGTGGGGTCGAGTTTATGACACTGCATACGAAAGCAGCGATGGTTGGACGGAATAGAACACTATTAGTGTTAGGAATCTCTATTGTGATAGTTCTCTTTTTACATACCTGGCCGGGGTTACCACTAGTATAAATCCCCTTACATTTTACACACGCGTTGCTTGTAATATCCGCTTGGTTAGCTGTCTGCCCAGCTGAAACTAGGCATACACATGCTACGGCTGCCCTATAACCCTCTTAGTACATTTCGGGGGAATAACAAGAAGCGAAACTAACTGCGTAAAGAGTCCTAGAGCGAAAGGAATAAGGAGCAGCTTCATATTCAAGGATAAGTTGAAGAGTTGGTCTTGTAGAATTGGTCTTGAAGAGATAGAAAGATATGGTCGTTTCCAAGTGATTGAGGTCGTTTTTCGAAAAATCCAGTTGAGAAAAGGAGGATGTCTTGTTCGGTTTTATCTAGTTCTATTGGGTATATATATCGATCGCCAATGCGAATCTGCGAGGCTAACAATACTCGTTTTCCACCTCCGTAGAAGTAGCAGGTTATACATGGTAATGTAGATTGAAAGGACAATCATCGTCGCCGAAAATAACTACTGTACTTCATAAGTATTGGCGTCTTTACTAAAAAAAGACATTCAGCTACCTATATCTTAGACCCTGTCAACCCATGTACCCTACTAGTGTGAGGTCTTATGCTGTCGACTCAACTGAGTCGGTGAGTTGGTCCAATACGCAAGAATTGCTTGTCGAGCTTGTCACTCTGGCATCTTCGGTTTTCGTGAAAAACTAGAAAGCTTGCCCTGAATTTAGGACCTCGCTGTGATGGCACGAGAACGATTGCCAGTCTGGCTCGATTGATTGTCATTGAGCAAGTCGCTAGAGCCTAAAAGGCAGTACCGCGAGTGATTCGCATCTAATTGCGAATGATTCATCTTCCCAATTATTACAGAAATGCCATGCTATCGTGATCATATCAAGACTTCAAACACCCTCTTTCACTGAAACATTAATGGTATATACAAGGAATAGAGAATTTTTCGTCCTTCCAGAAGTTCCCTCTCACGGTCACGATTCATGCCGTGAGTGCTCGTCAGGGGGAAGCGACCATGGCACAGGTGGGTCCGAAGTGGGAAGAGCCGGCTGCTCATGAGTTCCGGTATCGTTTGGCAATATATTAGTGTCCTCTCGAGGTCTCGTCGGTACAGCAGACGGGTCGTATGCTGGAAATGGGATGGTCTCCGAATCCCCGGTTGGCGGCGATGAAGAAATCGGTGTTTCTGTTTTGCTCTCCTCTCTACTGCTCAGACCTCGCTGTAGCGCAAGCCTCTTTGCAGCTTCACGCTTCTTCTCGACAGCCTGTTCTTCTTCGATGCGTGCCCGTTCTTCTTCTAGCTTCAGGTCGGTCAACGAGGGAACCTCAGGACTAGGTGGCTCGACTGTCTTGAGACCTGACATCTTTCGTTCTGTGCTTTGCATACTCTTTGATGACATTGTCCTGACTGATAGTCTCGAGTTGGACTTGCTCTTGCCCGATCTCGATCGTCTGCTGTCTCCATCGCCCCCTGAGCCAGTTGTTCGTCGTTCCAGAGCTATATCAAACTCATCATCGAGTGGAATGGCATCGTCCTCATCCTCGCTGGGAAAGAGATCGCCACGTGAGCTGAGCGAAGAAGTTGTTTGCCCAGAAGTTGCCGTATCACTCCTATTCCGCTTATGCTTTCTGCTGGCCTGTACTTCAATCTCCTCTTCACTATCCTCTATTAATGGCTCTTCTTCAATTGCAGAGGTCGCATCTCGTCGTGAGCTAGGGTGTTCTTGTAAATCGGCGGCCGATGGTTTATAGCGCAGTCCCTTCCTCCCAACGAATGGCAATCGGTCCAAGAACCCAATGTAGTGTGAGGCTGTGATTATGTTCGGATCTGATCCAGCTTGTGTTATACTCTTCCGACGTGCTCGTCCGTCTACTCTGCGTGTGCCGTAGCTCATAGCTCCTTCGCGACCAGGCTGAGGACCTGCCAGCAACCTGTCCAATTCGTCGCTACTGTTCGTCCATGACAGGGGATCATTATCCTCGTCCCAATCGTCATAGAAATCGAAACTGGACTCGGCTAGTCCTCTTGATCGGCCTCGCTGACGTCTTTGGCGAGTGTCGTCGACTGGAAAACAGCAACTTGTACACGAGCGAAAACCATTCTCAATTGAGGTGAAGCACGGTGTGATATAATTTTGGGAGAACGTGTAGAGATTCTCTTGGGCGTGTTCAGTTGCCGACTCAACATTGTGAGAGAATTGATCGAGCCTTCTGCGCAGTCGAGGGTCGTCGCGGCGGTACATGGTCTAAGAGGTGGTATGGAGAGTAGAACGTATACGGAGGTCAATGGGCGACGTCCCCCGAAGAGGTCGCGAGAGATTGGGATTTGGCGAGCGCATGAGCTAGACGGGTGTTGCTATCGTACAGGGTGAGATGTTGACGTTTCCGGCTGAAGGATGGCACAAGAGATTGTTTTGGCAGGACATGTACAAAACACATCCAATGCGATCAGAAGTGGCAGTAGCCCTGTGCATCTACCACAGTATGCGAAATTGATGGTGAGCAGGGGCACTGGATCGTGAACATGAAGATGTGTAGCGGGGGGCCGGGTCATGCTTCTCGCGCGCTTCCAGAACGTTGGTTGGTACGGAGTAGATATCACTTGATGAGTAGATTATTCTCCCCCATATGCTAGTGTCCTACGTCCTACGAGTAGCGTCTTCCCACCATGAGAACAGAGGCCAGACACCATGAGAACAGAGTCTAGACGCCATGAGAACAGAGGCCAGACACCAGGCATCACTGCAGCTATTCTTCTCACAAACGCCATTTCCCATCCTATCATCGTCCTTTCTTCGTCTACTGCATCCAAAGAGATCCACATCGTCATCGAGGTGGTAGCCCTGGAACCAAGATCCCTAAACATGGATCCCATCGTAGTTCTACCTCGTTAAACCCATCTTCCAGCCGCACACTACCCTTCAGGCCCGCTGCATCTCTTCTCCTGCGGGCAGCACACATTTCTCCTTCAGGTGCTTGACTTTCCATCCTCGTGGAGCCATTTCGAAATCCACAATATGCGTTACATTCGCTATCTGAAGACTCCCAAGTTGCATTCAAAGGAAGGTTCTAATAGCGTTATCAAACTTGTCGTTACAATAACCTCGGATTTGGGAGAGACTTTTTTTCCTGACGACCTTCTACTCGCCGCAACATTACGCTCAAACAAACACAATGGTGACATTTATCTTCGCAAAACGGTCAAATGGGAGGCCGGCATGCGAGCCCTGCCGATAGAGTTGAACTTCGAGCAAAACCACATCGACTGGCCTGCACGAGTCCATGTACATGCGAGGAATTCACCCAGGTCTGATCATTTTGAACGCCATGCTGATGGTTCCGACATGCCCAACGTCATATCTGCTTGGAGCGATATTCTGGACCCTCCTCAGGGTGTTTTCGAAGCATCGAAATCTGCCGAAAGACGCTTCACTCCCATGAGCAATCGGACCCTCAGTATCTGGGAAGAGACTGGTGAGAGTATAGCGAGGCATTTGTGGTAGGTCATTTTTGATAGGCAAGATTCTTGTACTGCCACACAGCTCACCATATCAGGGATGGTGGCCTCGCGCTCTCTGCCTACCTCGATCGCATGGTGGCCCTGCAAGCAGAAGGCATTCCTCTGGTGGAACAAACACTCAGTGCCGCGACTTACAAAAGACTCCATGTGATCGAGCTGGGTTCTGGTTGTGGCATCGTTGGAATCACTTTGGCTCAGATGATCCCGGACTGCGACGTTCTTCTGACGGATCTTCCCGAAGCAGCTGAAATCGCCCAAAGAAACATCGAAAATGTCTTTCCCGCTATGGGCTCCTCAGTCTCATTTCAGTCATTAAATTGGGAGGATCCGTTGCCAAAAAAGGTTCAGGCGAGGACTTACGACCTTATTATGCTCGCTGATTGCACCTACAATTCTGACAGCAGCCCTGCTCTGGTACGAACCTTGTCAGCCCTCCAAAAGAAATCACCAAAGGCCGTGATTCTGATAGCAATGAAAGTCCGACATCCAAGCGAGGATGTTTTCTTCGACCTCATGAGACAGGCCATGTTCATCGAAGCCAGCCACATAAAGATTCAGTTGCCAGTCGTTGCCGAGGTTGGAGAGAAGGTGGAGGTCTACGTGTTCCATGGAGAAGATCGACCATCGTACACCAACGAATCGACGCCTGATTTCGCAGATGCGGTGGTTACATTCTGGCAAGATTGAACGCTCGATCTCAATGAAGGAGAGCCATGCGAGTGCCTCAGACCCCCCCCCCCCCCCCCCC
>JEMP01000005.1:172705-274196 GCA_000738655.1 Venturia pyrina ICMP 11032
CCCCCCCCCCCCCCCCCCCCCCCTCTGGCCTCGACACAACTGCCCAATTGGCAAGAGCTCGTGTTCGGGCGCTAAAACCCGCGCCTCTTGGAACGAAGACGCAATAAATCTATCCCGCCGAGTTGGAACCAAGAGTCAGACTACCCAACAGAAGGGCAACGGAAGTCGGGGGTAGTAACCTATAACAGTATCGACTAAGCACCTTGAAGTAGTGTTTCCAACACAATATCCACAAGTAAAGCAGAGAGACCCAAGACGCATCCCCATCCGGCACGAAAGAGCTAGTGTCATCAAAGTGTCACCATTAGGAGGCTAAACAAAGCAGTCAGGGAGGCCAGCAAGACGGCACAATCCCACAAAAGCGATCAAAGACGAAGAGACTGTACATACTCGCAAGACCAATCAAATACATCCATCCCTCCCTTTTACAACTTTCTTTCCATTGAATCTTTACCTTTTGACACAGTGCATTTCACCAAGTCACCACACTGACTATTCTATCTATGTCTTTGCGAAATCAATCAAACACTGCGTACTGGATAATCACATCCCCTCCGTTATCTTCTTGGCATGGAGATACATGGAGTGAAAATACCATAGCCCCGGCCTGATTCTGAAGTTTACGACTCTTTATCTTCCATGGAGGATGCAAGCAACATTCCCTTTGAGTATTAAGATTCTACTCAGTTTAAGACTCGCTCTTGTTTCTCAATCTACGATTGATTGGCGTTATTCAGATCGTAGTAATTGGTGTTGTTCACTAGTGCCAGAGATGAAGTATTGGAGGTGTTAAATACGACTTTTTCATTAGGCTGATGGTGCGTTGTGGACCGGAGAAGTAAGTATGAAAGGAAGGTCAGACAAAATGATGGACCAATCCACAGAGCACTTCTACAACAAGGATAATGTCTGTGAGCGACGTCAGACACAGTCTGACAAGAACATGGGGCATATTGATTTTGTTTTACATGTTCAAGAATGACCGGTCCTCACTCAGCAAAAGAACACCCATCTACTGGATAACCTCCTCCGTCTCATCAATGATTTCCTCCACAATCTCCTCGATGACTTCCGCGTCATCGTCGCCGTGTTTAGCCTCCTCAGCTCTGTGTACCTCGGCCGAGTCATCGCCCAACTCCTCGATAACGTGTTGGCGCCACGCCAGCCATTCAGATAGCAATCTGCGTCGTCGGTCCACAATCTCCTTGTTGGCTTGGTTCTTCTTGTTGTAATCTTCCTCATCAAAGGCCTTGCTGTAATCTCGCAAGTTCTTGCGGACTTTCTTTTGCTCCTCCTTGGACAGAAGACTGGCTGGGCGTGGACGCCATGAGAACTGTTTGAACTGCTCAATGGCCTCTTCTCGGAGGATTGTGCCCTTGAAGTCGTACAAGTGGTAACCGTTTTCGGCCTGCTGTTGTTAACATTTGTTATCAAAAAAATATGTCAATGATCTTACCTGGTGTTTCCAGAAGCTTGAGACAGTGGCCACATATCGTCCGGTTGGATCCCACTCAGCATCGGTGATACCGTAATGCTCAGCAGTGTTCATGAGTTGCAAGTTGGCTGTTAGATCCTTATCCTTTTCGTCTTTCTCGCCTTCAAAGTCAAGATCCCAGAAGTCAAGCTCGAAACTCTGCTGGGAGTGAACAGTCCCTACAACAACGAATCGGCCCTTTGGTGACCAGTAAATAGCGTTGCTGTTCTTCTTGTCGACGGTGCGTATGTGCTTGAAGTTGCCAGGGACAGGTCCCTTGGCCTTCTCTGGGCAAAAGAAGGATACTGCGGTTTTCGGTGGCACGGCAGTAGCAGCAGGAATCTCGCCAGCAGTGATGAGAACAAATCGGTCACCCTTTGGCTCCCAAGCAAAATTGATGACCGTGTCTTTGAGTGAGTCAACCACTTCAACGGGGATGTTCTTCTCGCGGATTCGGAAGATTTCGAGATTCGTGGCCAGAGATTTTTTGGACTTTGAATGCCTGTCGACCTTTACGCACAAGTAGTCTCCGTCTGATTGCCAATGCAGTTTTGCATCCGAGACGTTGAACAGATTTCGCGTCCTCACAATCTCCTTTGAAGGAATACTCATGAGACCAACCTTCGCAGGGTTGCTGCCGAGTTCGGGGGTCCAGAAGCAAAGAAGTTGCTCATAGGTATCCTTGATACCATCGCGACGTGCTGTGGCAGGCGCCCATTCAAAGTCTTGGACTCCTTCAATCTTAATGGTTTGACGGTCGAGCAAGCGCATACTTGGTAGCTCGTAGACGGAAATGTGCTGGGCATGGGTCATTCGAGCGACGTACTTGTCATCCGCGGACCATTTGAATGCTGGCCATTGGAGCTTCCTCTTGATGGATGCGCCGTTCTCATCAACCTGACCAGTAGCAACGTCAAGGGTCTTGAAAGAACGGAGAGGCTTTCCAGTGGCGACATCCCAGATCACGTAGTTGGCTCCGTCGTCGTCAATGGAGAGAATGGGGTGGTTTTCGTCGATTTGCATGGCGCGGTGTGACCAGGTGGTGACGTACTTCTCGTTTGGAGAGAAATCTACGAGGTTGACGCCTGGGTGAGGAAATCGGTGAAGCCTGGTCCATGATTTGCCTCCCCACAGCTGTATACCCTGAGCGTGCATTGATGTGAGATATGTTCCCAGGGGCGTCCATTGTACAAAGAATTCGGTCCAGTGTTGTCTATCCACAATCGGCTCTGGCTGATCATCCTTCTCGTTCCAGAAGACACCAACGTTGTTACCACGGAACATGACAATCTGGTCGCGGCAGTCCGGGTCCCCGATCCATGATCGTACATGCTCCTTCTCCTCAAAGGGCTTGATCTCAGGCTCCGAGTACTCCTCGTCGATTCTTCCCTCCCGTCCATACCGGTCAATATCTGTGAGCTTGTTGACGGAGATGGTGTGTTTTTTGTCGAGGGCGGTGCGGTCGAAGGCTTTTACGACAGCGGTGGCTTCTTTGGCGGAGTTGAACTCGAGGAAGGCGAACCTGTAAATGTGTTAGGCAAAGCCGCGGGTCTGATATGGTCTTGCAGTGGCTTTTACCCTTCACTCTGGCCTTCTTCTCCCATAGGCATGTACACGCCCTCCTTTGCCTTCGCGACCGTGTTTAATTTTCGAAGTAGAAATTTGACCAGCTTCTCTTTCGCGTCCTCGTTGACCTTTGGGAGGCCATCAATAACCACGAACGTGTCTAATCCTTCATCCATTTGTACTTCGAATTGTTCGATGAGATCCGACATGTCGATTTCATTTTCGTCGATTTCGATCTCCTCGGGGAGCTGGTCATATGAAGGCGCCATCTTTGCTGTATCTGGGGGTGAGGACGACTTCGCTGTGACTGGGGTAAATATTTGCTGATGTCGCAGCACCAAAATCCGCACTTGAAAATTCGTGCTGTGCACGTGATCTGTACACTGAAAAAGATTTGAATAATTAAATCCGAGTAATTACATAAGTGACTCATTTTAACCCGAGGTTCGGGATCCGATTACCAATGTATACATTTCGAAAGTGGTGGGGACGGTTAATTGAAAGTAGGCTTTGCCTGACAGAGTTGCTCGCGATCCGCATCAACACAACCAGAGTCGAAGGAATATGGACTCCCGTCCTATCTGACTCAATGACAGCAACTCTACTTTTGAGGCACATCCTGTCACCTGTCTACCGTGGGTATCCCTTCTACATGGCGCCCGCCCAACATCAAGGACCATCGACAAGCCTTCTGAACAGAACTCCAATTTCAAGATGAGGTGCTCCAAAATCCTGGCAATCCTCGTTTGCAAAGTAGCCAGGCATTCATTAGACTTGAGGATTATCTAGACAACTTTTATCATATCGTACGTCCCATACTTAAAGTTTGACCTTCAGAATTCCATCCAACGACTCCAACACGCTCTCTAAGAACTTGTTAGTATATGCCTTGGCCGTATCTGGCCGAAGAAGCTCCTCCAGCGCAACTCCAACCCCATTCTCGTCTTCTCTAAGCAGTCCCAGCAGAACTGAAGTTCCCGTCTTTTCTAATGCTTGTTTCAGTCCCTTCGCCTGTGATTGAATCAGTGTTCCAGTGACCCTGGAATCCTTCTTGATGCTCAAAACAACTTCAAGCGGGATCTTTCCGTATGCATGATTTGCTTTCAGCTTTGAAACAGCAATGACTCCGTCGCAGAGCTTGTCGTAAGCTTTGAAGAGCTCAAGGTAAAGGAATCGGCTGTGGTAATAGGCCCAATCTGGCAGAACTGGAGCCTCAAGAGTAGTAAAGGCCAGCCTTGAAGCACTGACGAAGTCTGATAACAGCGAGAAGTCCTTCTTTAGATCCTTTGAAGCCCGGGGAGATTTGGCGTCGAGGAGAATGTGGATTGTGACAGGTTGCATCAATTCCCATCCTTCGAACACCTTCAACTCGTGCTCTGTCAGCTGTTGCACTTTTAGGCTTGCGTTTTCTTGGAGGAATTTAATGCTGTCGAAGAGTATGCGCTGCTGAGTCGGTGGCAATGCTGACTTGCTTGATGCAATAGTCTGCAATAAGTCGTTTCTGGTCCACCAGGCGAGCCAATATGTCTAGATGAGCAATGAGCATGTTAAACATTGTAAATAACTTCGATTGGACTTACACTGAGCCGTGGTCCAGGAAAAATGAGTTTATCAAGCGACTCCGCGGCCGGATGCTCGAAACTTGGAACGCTGTAGAAGTCACGATTGTCAGACTTAGCTCTGTCGAAGTGCACGAGAGACTCCTCCATGATGGCGGAGGATCGGTCAGTCAATCTTGCGACCCGACGACGCTCCAGTTGCAGCAAAATCGGTGTGAAACTCGTCTCAACCCTCTCTTTGAATGCGGAGAACTCAATGATCTTATCAAAGTAAACATTTTCCAAATCCTTGGACATGAAGTTGGTGGTTGTGCTGATAGCCTTGCGCGGCCACTGTAGGGCGAACGAGATGCCTGAAAAGGGGTCCTTGTATCTATCGTCTGTCGAGCGAGTACTGCGGAGTTCAACGCTGTACGGATGGAATGTAGAGATACGAGAGTACAGCAGGTGGCTGAGTGTGTCGAATTGTACCTCTCGTAAGCTCAATTGCTGAAATGCGGAAATGGTAATCGAGCCATGGCCGGAAAGTTGAGAGACCAGCAGGGACAAAAGTGTGCCCCGAGAGTTATCCGACGATATAGAGTGTAGATATTCTGTAAGGTATGCGGCTTTCAGTAGACTCTTTCTATCCTCTCTGAGTTTCAATAGAGCCATGACCGCAAGAATCGAGGCATCATCACCAGAGTCCGTCGGTACGCTGACCGAGAAGGTATATACCTTCAAACAGCTCAGAACGAAGTTGTTGATCTCATTTGATTGGTCGGTATCCCCGGGTTTTGATATATTCAACATGTACGAGATCTTTAACGAACTGACGGCGGCAAGTGTCCACCTTGAAGCTTTCTACTAGATGTTAGCGAGTTGAATAAAACCAGCATTCGCATCAAGGCTTTCGTACACAAGAGCAATGTCAACGAATTGCTGACAAAGCTCTTTTTCAAGCTTGCCAGAAATTCATCGACGTTGTTAGCAAGTCGGAGATATGAAAAAGTTGATCCTCAGCTATTCGTACCTCGGTTTCGGTCGTGGGCGGTTCTGCCCAATTGCTTGTGGCAGCCATATGAGACACAAACGCAACCCGCTCATCTTCGCTCAGTTCGAGCAGAAATTGTCTCAGATCCTCAAAGCAGGATCGACTTGACTTGTGTAAGTCGAAAAATCGTTTGCACTCTTCGAACAGTCCTGATTTGTTGTTGATAGACTGATTGAGCAGGGAAGCTCTCCCTGCATTTCTGTTCTTGGTTTTCAAGGTCAGATAACGCTTTAGGAGACTATTGATGTCGCTGCCTGCTAGTCTCAATTTAGACCTTGAGACGATCGCGTTCTCCCAGATGTACCAATCATCCGCCCAAGCGAGACTAGTGGGAATATCCTCAGCAGCAGATGTCGTTTGTTCTTGTTGTTGACATAGCCTGTCAAGGCTAGAGACGCACAGCGAAGCGAGCTCCTCCCACCGTTCCAATCTCTTGAGAATGTCGATCTTGGCCCGAATAAATTCAACGTCATTCTTGCCCACAGATGACTCGATCCCGATGTCGTCTCTGTTCAATATACCTAAAAGCTCTTCATCAAAACCTTGCTTACGGTAGATTTCTGCCACCAGCCTAAGTTCGCTGGCTGACGTGATGGTTCTAGGGGTGTCCTTTTTAGCGAGAGTGTTTTCCACGGCGGCTTTCAAGCTTCTAAAAGCTAGTAGCTTCAAGTTCTGACCCATCCTGTCATCTGTCGGTAAATTCTCAGCCTGCATCTGCGACAGCGCTACCCACGCAAAGTGATACCGAGACAACTTGGGGTTCTCTTTTTGTAAGCGTGCAAACAATTGCTGTGCAATATCCCAGTACTCGTTGGAGAGTGCTACTCGGTACATCTCCTCATAAACCTTTTTGATGCGGTACTTCGGTGTCTGATCAAGAGCATCTTTCCAAAGACCAGACAATTTCGCTCCGCCAACGTGACAGAACGTCCCCAGAGCTTCCTGACATTCTGCCGTGATGTCTTGAATTTCGACGATCAGAGCAATTTCTAGTGCGTCTTTCGATGACGACTTGATGGAGTCGCAAATGGAGTCGCAGTTAGTGAGAGCCTCTTCGTCTCGGCCCAGCCGTTGTAAGAACCGTGTTTGAGCAAGCTGGACAGATTGGTAAGTGTCAGAAACAAAATGCATAACAAATCAAGATGTCCCTTTAACATACAAGTAATACTGCATTGTTAGGGTCTTTGTTCAATTTCTTCTTCGTGGCTTTCAGACCTTGATCGGGGTGCTTTTCATAGCCATCGACCAGACTTTCGTACTGTTCAAACTTTGGGGGCATGTTTTATGGATGAGGCGGAGCTGGAGTGGGAATGGGAATCAAAAAGGATCGACGCGAGTTCACGAATCGGGTCTAAGGCGAGCTTGTGTACACTCCCCGAGTCCCCGTTCTGAAAAGTTCACACAAAACTTGGTGTTACCTACGCTTGAGAACGGAATATCAACTACGGGTACTTCAAACACAATTATGCGCTTGAATTATTATGTTGTCTGTCTGCCTGGCAATTTATGCTAATTCTCAGGAAACTGGTTATAACCAAGCACCGGCAACGAGACTCTTCTGGCGATTATCAAGAACAAATTGCCGGGACATGTAAATCTTCACGTTGCAGGGTCGAAATGGATGTCAACTGTGAGGCTGAGGATTATGGAGGAAGTCTAGCCTATAGATACTACATATTGATTATGCCGCGCTTGAATGAAGACCTGGCGATATTTGACTACAGTTGCGTTATAATGTCTACTACGGCCATTGCCGACGAATACCCCTTGACAAAATGTGATCAAAATATCTGTGAAGTCTTCCTCTGTAAATTGGAGATTCGTTGCCTTGGTAATTGACAGGGCATTGCCACACTTTAGCAGTGCGCCGTGTATCTGATATCTTACATCATGCTATTTGACCAAACAGGAGCACTTCCACGCTTGTCCAACGGCAACTGCCTTTTCATTCCTCCTCAACTCCCTGTGAGAAGTGTTTTTGTATACAGTTTGTCATGCGTGAGTTCCTTGTCTCATCCAAACCATCCTTTCGAATTGGCTCTCCGCTGCTCTATCTGGAATCGAGTGGTCAACATTACGGCTTCGACCGTGAGAGGATATTCGGAGTGACTGACCCATTCCTTCTTGCAGTCTCGATATGCCCTTGACAGCAAGTTAGCAGTTGGTCGAACAACGCGGCGAGAAAGGGTTCCGTCAAAAGCATGACAAGCTCTCTCTTACTGGAAGAAATCCTGGCACATCTCCTTATCGCCTGCATTCCTTTGGAGACATTTGATACTGCGCGAGGCTGCGTCCTGACAGGGATCATAGTACTTGCTATGAGGCTTGCTGGCAGAGGGTCAGAGAAACTATATGTGAAGTGGAAGCCGTGGACAGGAACGGCTTGCGAAGTGTGCATACTTTTCGAACTTGTTCGCTTTGTCTTTGGACCAAGGCGACTTGCTGTCTCCTTCGGAAGGCATCTGGATTGCCTCACTGGCTCAAGACGTGGTTGATGGTGGGTTGAATTGGAGCCGAACAGTCGGGGTGCAGCAAACGATCGTCGCCACCCATCGTCACGTTACCACTGGGTTGAGGATACACGACATGGCGTATGGCGTCTAGAAGACTGGGACCCGGAGTCAAAGAACTTTCATTCAACCTCAACTCCTTGCTTCCAACCATCAACAAACCCTTTGTGATAGTATTTTGGGTTTCTCTTTCCTCTTCTGCAGTGCAACACCTTGAATTGGTCTGGACGTTCAATCATGTCCGAGGTCGGGATTCACGCACCAGCAAATCGCACTTGAATCCTGCCAGGTGCCAACAACCTTGGGGCCTCACGGTACCTCCTACGAGGACTGGGGCAGAGCCGGTGCTAATCAGGGGAGCAGAACATATCATGTGATCGAACATTCGATCCCTACCAGTGCATCGATGTGTCGGATCACAGACATGAAGCTGCAGTCAATAGTGGCACGGTTACGTTGAAGAATATCCTGGAATGTCGCTGCGGTGAGGCAGCAATCCCCTCGTATCATGAGCCGCATCCAGAAGCACTTGCCACGATGCCACTTTCACAAGCCCCGGACTCCTGCTGATGAACCATCTGTACCGGCTCTGGCTCCCTATCGTCTTATTAAGGGATCTGCGGTTAACCAGATCTGGTCATTCAATCCATACTGCTCTCTGTCTGCTCTCTTTCCTCCACAAATTCCCCAAAAGACCTCCACCTATGATTCAATGTGCCCCTCCACACCTCGCCTCAAGTTCATAACCTCAAGCCAGTTCAGGCTGGCCTAAACGCCAGCTTGGATGATTGGAGAGTGCCACTGCAAGGACAACTCCAATCTTCTCATCTACGAGAACTGAGCGGCAGGAATTCCGTTCTTACAACCTAACCGTTGTCTGGTACATACTTTGCCGTGGATTTCATGCTCAGGAGGAGGCTCTTTGGTGTAACAGTGGCCGACGATCGTTCAGCGTCGAATTCTCTAGTTCGTACCCCGGGGCCCAGGTTCGAAGACCTTGCACCTGGCTGACGACTACATGCATCGATTGGGCCATTTTCGTTCACCAGTGACATCGCTCTGGCGAAACACGGACTCTACTTCCTTAACCAACTCAATAATACATTGAGCCTGTGAAGAAATAGTAGCATCGATACTTTGTCATTCCAAACAGAACGAGGGCTGGACACCGACGTGCCAATGATAGCCAGCCGGGTCGGGACGGGCAGATAAGATAAGTATCTTTACGGTCTTGGACCACAACGGGCTATCCGTGCTAGGATGAACCTTTGGCACTTGGAAGTCTCCTCCACACCTTTTCATATTTCCTGAGATAGTTACTCGGTCCTGAATTACCATTGCTAATATCTCCAAGATGTTGGTACGGGTTCCACGGGTTTGGACCCGATTAGACCGTTAACGGAAGTAGGCCATGTGCCTCCTCTGTTGACTTGGTTCAAATATTGCAGCTTGACCGATGTAAGGAGTGGCTATCTACATGATCGTCAGAAAACAAGATTCTTATCCCTCTTATCGTCCATAAAGTCAATCAGACCAAGTTAGCAAGTTTGACGTTCAGCACAACATTGCCTTACTATTCCGTTACCCAGTTTCAATCTCTCAAGACTTCAGCCGGGTCACTTACTGTTACTGCACAAGTATAACATCAGCCAAACTCCTTCCATAGTGTTGTCACCTATTGCAACACGTCCGATCTTCCTCCTCATAAGCATCTTTATCTCCTCTGTAACCTCCACCTCCACCAAACATGGCCACAGTCCACATTATGCCCACAACAGACGCGATGAACTTCTCAAAACCTAGTTTCAAGCCGATTATCGAGAACACAAGGGAAGAGAGTAAGCCACAAGACTTCAACCCAGCAGAGCATCTCACGTTCACGCCACCGGAACAAGTCATCATGATGACTGACCTGGGCTACCCGGCGGACATGGGAGTGTCCCCAGTGGCTGTCTCTCAGCCTTTCAAGCTGTTTTCTGATGAAGCGGTGCAACAAATGAGATCTGAGATCCTTCATCCTGAGGTTATGAAGCATTGCGGCTACCAAAGCAACATCGCAGCCAGCCAGGTTCGTGGTTATGCTCCAAAGTAAGTCACCTGTACGGCTAAAATGACTTCACTTCTGACACGTACAGATATGCCCCATTCACATACGACGCTTGGAACCATCCAGAGACGCTTGCTATCATTTCCAAGATCGCCGGAGTCGAGCTTGTACCCCAAATGGATTTTGAGATTGGCCATATCAACTTCTCCGTCAAGTCTGAAAAGGATACTCAGAAAGAGCGAGAAGAGATTGAGTCTCAAAAACGTCTCTTCGAAGAAGATGAAGGCATCGCTGGCTGTCCTTGGGAAGATGATAAGCCTGTGGTCGGCTGGCACACCGACAGCTACCCCTTCGTGTGTGTCCTCATGTTGAGCGACTGCACTGACATGGTCGGAGGCGAAACTGCATTGTGCACAGGGAATGGTGACATTCTCAAAGTTAGAGGACCTCAAATGGTTTGTTTATGACGCTTCGAATTCTACGTACACAGCTGATATGATTAGGGCTGTGCTGTCGTTCTTCAGGGCCGATATATCAACCACCAAGCCCTCCGAGCTCTTGGTGCTCAAGAACGAATAACCAGCGTCACATCCTTCCGACCCAAATGTCCCCACATGAGAGATGACACAGTTCTCACTTCAGTCAGACCCATCTCTGATCTCTCCCTTCTATACGGCCAGTTTGCTGAATATCGCCTTGAGATGCTCGAGGAGAGAGTTCGTGCTCAATTGAAGAAGGTTCGAGAAAATCGTTTCTCTGGAAAGAAGTTTGATTCCAAGACAGTCAAGGCCTTTTTGCAAGAGCAACAAGATTTCCTTGCACACACTAACCGCGAAATCGTTCCAGAAGACCAGGTTGTGGCTGGTCATCTTGAAGAGGTCGTGTTCCCAAAGCTCAAAGACTCTGCTGTCTATGTTGAGGTGGAAACTGGGTCTCCATCGAAGCGTGCTCGAACTGATTGATATGTTATTATGGTATGATACAATTGGGGCCCATCGTTTGTGAAGAGTAATTTTTTTCAATAGATTAGAGGGTTGCTGATTGCTGGCGGTTGTAAGAAGAGGGGGTTGTCTTGCAAAGGTATTATGGCGTTCGGGCTTTGCCTTTTCGGGTTGCATTTATGGAACGAGATCATGACCTCACGAATATTTCCTATCATATTGAAGAGACTGTCAAATATAATGGGAATTCATTCCGAGCGACTATCAAAGACTTGAGATTAGTAAGAGAGAGAAGTGGTGGTCGGTGATAACAACCTCATCAAGCGCTCCAAGTCCTTTGATGACCAGTAATCACGTTTTTTCTGCCATGAGAAATAGTCATCATAGGTCGCTTCAAGCCAGCTGCTGTTTTCTCCAACTCGATGGCCTGATATTGGAAAAGAATGCGTGTTGCGCGGAAGCGGTATAGCAAGACCCTTTCAAAGTCATATAAAAGCCATGAGACTCTCAATTCAGGGTCAAGGAATTCACAGAGATTGGTGGAAGGCCACTTGCTTGGAATTTTGAAAATATGGTTCCATGCATACAAAGCGTGCAGAAAGAAAATACATATGAAGAACGCAGAACAGCTGCTTGCAGCTGGTTTGTTGTTGTTCTCAGTCTCGAGGCGCCTGATCTGATTCGTTTAATGAATCCAAGCGGGGATCACCTCCATTGTTCTATATCATGGACTTCAGCTCATAACACATACATTAAAATCAGCAGACGCCAGTACAATGGAACGAACACCCGCCATTTCTCCAAAGTGACCTCCCCGGATATGGAAAGTCGTGACCCGCCAAAAGCGGGAGGAAGCCGCCAACCTAGTCTACCGCCGTCAAGCAATTCCACAGCTTCACTTGCCCTCGCCTCTAGCAGCCAGACAGTTAGGAGCCAGTTTACACCCAAAAGCCGACCTTCGAGCGAGGAGCCTACCACCAAAGCCATGGCTACTCATAAGAGCTTCGACAGCTCAAAGTCGTTGTCTCGTGGAAGCAGAGACAGCCTGATAGCGAAGGCGCCAACTCGTAAACCATCACAAGAGGCATCCTCCCCTCCGGCTCCGAATCCAAACGACCAGGCTTGTGAACTCTGTGTGATCTATTGCCACATTACTGACTTCTGGCAGCTGCTCAAAGCACTCAAAAACGAGTTCGAAACCCTCCGGTCGTTAATCACTTGCAAGATATGCTACGGTCTACTCTACGAGCCTTACACTACCTCATGTGGTCACACATACTGTTATACTGTAAGTTGGACGCCATATATCCGAATGTGCTCGCTGATTTCAATAGTGTTTGTGCAAGTCTTTCAAGACCCACGCTCCACAGTCATGTCCCGAATGCCGCACGAGACTTCAGGAATCTCCAGCGCCTGCATTCCTGGTAGAGTAGCCTCTAGCCTGGCCACATCACATAGCTAACAGTCGCAGGTTCGTGAATTGACTCACTCCATCATTCGAAAGACCGAACTCCTCCCACCCGATGAGACACTTGAACAGCACGCAAAATGGCAGAAAGAACATGCCGACAGCATACAGCAGGATAAGGATAACACAGATGAGCGGAATGGAGGTTTGTGGAAAGGATTCTTCCGGAGACCAACACGATTACCTCGACCTGCAATACGAGATGTTGAAGACGGTGTAGACCGTTGTCCGTACTGCCAGTGGGAGCTTGAAGACGGCATGTGTCAGCGTTGCGGTCTTCCTTTCGACGCAAATGGCACCGGTACCTGGGAGTATAATGATAGTCTATCAGAACAGTCAGGACATGGCATGCACAGCGAACAAGGTAGCGAACTGGATGTCGACCTGGAAATCGACATGGACCATGATATCGAAATCGACGAGTTTGACGAGGAAGATCAGGCAGAGCGAGATGATGTCCTCGAGGAATTCTACCATGAGAACGGCCCGATGGCGCCAATACCCGAAGCCTTACAGCGATTCCTTGAGTATGGACACGAGTATGGAGTGCGACGTCCGGCCGCTCACAGTGCGGCTCATAGTCGGAGGAGATCATACTCGGCAAGCATCGCATCCGATGTCCCGAGCGAGATGCACACTCTTGAAGAATTGGACGAGGACGAGGAAGAAGACGATGATTCCTCGATGAATGAGTTCATCGAACCCGATGATCGTCCCTTGTCCATTTCAGGGAGTGCTTCTAGCTCCACATATGCCTCGTCCTCACGAGCGTCTATGGAGCCTGCGATCATTGAAGAGGATGAAGATGAAGAGGATGGGGACGCTACCGAAGATGAGGGCCCTGTGCCTAATGGTAGATGGCGCCGGATTGTGACTGAGTCGAGCTCTCCTGTAGCTCATACAGGTTCACGAGTGCGAGCTGTCAGTGAAATGACAGATGATCCACAGCCAGTCACTGCTAGTAGGAATCGAAGAGTCATTTCGGAGACCCCACCAAGTGAGTCCACCGCCACCGCAGCAGAGACTGAGGGAGAAGAGGAAGACGAGCTTCCGGTCCCAGCTGGACGAAGACGTCGTCGGGACACTGCGGGTGAACAGACCCGTAGAGTACGCCCTCGACAACGAGGGACCTCTGTAGAATCAAGTGCTGCATCCAATGCCACTTCTATGGAGACTGGCGATCCGGAAGATTGGGTCTACGAGAGACTCCGAGGCCAGCAGACACACGACCAGGACGAGGATATACAGTGGGGGGATGAGAGTGATGGAGGAAGGACGACAGTTGGGTGGGAGCCGATCACGAACTCTTTTGAACGAAATCGGAACACCGGTTCTCTAACGCCTCTCGCAGATAGACCCAATGCCACCCGCAGGCCAATCTCACGGACAGGACCCAGCAGATATCCTCAAGCTCCCCGTGCCCTCCGCCGCCGAGCCTCCACTATATCCGCCAATGATCACTACGAAGACAATGACGCCGATGATGATGTTTCCGAGACCGATCAAGAAGGCGACACCAACACGAATAGGCCCCGTCTTCGACAACATAACTCACGTGTACGATTACAACATAGTATTTCACGTCCTTTGCTATCTCGAGCACAGCCTGTGCTCGCAAATCAGGACAATGAAAGCGATGATACAGATTTATCCTCCCAATCTGCTCAGCACGAGCAACTCATTCGACAGCGTGAATACAATCCTTTGTTCGGACAATTGTTTGCTCAGCATCAAAACGATCTGCAAGTAGAAGATATTGACAGCCGTCCTCCTTTTGCCGAATTTGAGCATCTACGTACACTGGCCCGCACGCCACTGGCCAGACCGCGAACTGGAAATAGGAACCGAAATACAGGCTATCCTGCAATGCCCAGCCCTGGTCCTTTATCTCGGGCTACACCACCTGCCCATAGTACTTCACGATACCGAAGTCCCCTCGAAAACAGTTTCAACGTTTCAAGCCTATCAAATGTTCGACCAGTTGTTGAACGCTCGAACTCTGGTTCGTCTCGAACCTCACTGCACTCGAATACAATACCAAACTTCGATACATCTTCCCGCATTACCGGCCTTCCTTCGGACACTGCTACAGCCGGGCCGTCTTCGCCTACTAGCACAGCACGATCACGGACTGTGAGCCAGGTCATGTCTCCAATGCAGTCTGCCCGTGCTGTGGACCTGATTGAAAGACCTGCAAGTCGTCTTCCAGGTGCTCGTGCCGGTGATCAGATCGAACGACCTGCAAGTCGAGTCAACAGTCGTCCTCCTTCTGCTTCTGGTCGACGAGGATCAGCTGTAAGAATGCCATTCTCCGCACCGCCACCACTCAGTCCCATGGCCCCTGGCTTGAATACAGCTCGAATTTGGCAACATAACAATCCATTCTTTAACGCTAGAACTACTGGTCTCCGATCTCGTCAATCATCTCAGCGACTTCGAGAGCAACCGTCAAATGCGACGTTGCGTGCTCGCGATTCCACTCGAACGCTTCGTCAACAGCCTTCTGTTATCAACGTCCGAGATGTGCCGGACCAATCACCTTTACGAGCTCGCGGATCGAACCGCACGCTCCGGCAGCAGCCGTCGCAGATCAATTCCCGCGAAGAAACAGACCAGTTGTCTCCACAAGTCAGGCCCCAAGCTTCTCGTTTACATCTCCGTCCGCAACCTTCCTACCGAAGACTTCAGCAGACCCAGCTTCAAGGGCAGCTTATGAGGGAGGCAGCACTGGCGCAATTGCTCGACCCAAATCAACCAGAACTTGCCATGGGGCAGCGATACTCACCTAACACATTGCCAACACTATCGGAAGATGAGAGACGGCGGCGAGCGAATGAACTGGTGCGACGCCGAGCGCTAGAGCTGGCAGAGGAGCGTATCAATGAGCAGCGTAACAACCCATTTCAAAGACGACCGCGACAAGCTCAGTCAACTGCGACTCAGAACGAGCTTCCAACTGATCCTCCGGCACCATCGCCAAGCAGCAACAGAGCACCGGCAGTGAATAATGTAGCATTAAACAATCAGTATACACACGGACAGCAACCTACGCTAGGAAGAAGACGAAGCAGCCGCGGGTTGGCCCCAGTTCCCCAGAATGGCCTCACTCCAGTATCCGTCCTTCATAGCGCCAACACAGGCTCGATACGTACTCGTCTTGGGGCACTGCCAGGGAGAACAAGTGGATACGAGTCCCACGTGCCGACAGGCATGGCTCGAGGTATAGCAGCTCTGACAGCTGGAGGGGACTTTCGACACAATTGATGCGTGATGCAGGATGATTTTGAAGGGCCTAGGATCGACGACAGGGTGGGACCATGTTTATCTGTCCTCATTGCCGTAGTATGAGATTGAGTGCGTTTTAGCGTTGTTGTACAGGATGTTTTCGTTGATGCCGCGGTAAAATCCCATTGTTGATAACGGTCCAATTTGTTCTCCTACTGGAGCCTTGTGAGCTTGTCAGTGCGATGGATCCAGTTGTTGTCTTCGGTTCAATGATCCCCTGCACCCAGGAGTGGTTTTTGACAAATCCCACCATTGATTCCGGGATCGACGCAACATGCGTGAACTCAGACCAGAGTCAACAGACTCTCAGCAGCTCAAAAGGAATATATGTCTTGTAGATTGGGCAGCACCCTAGTGGACATGGACTGCGACGAAAGAGACTAGTTTAATGATAGCCCACATCCGGTATCGCGAATCAATTATGTCGAAGATTGTTTGTAGAGGGCTCTGCTCACTGGGAAGCTCAACGGCATGATCAATGCGAGCAGTCTGAGGACATTGTTGTGGTGGTGCAGTTGATGTGATAAGCATAAGACAGCGCTTATAGGCTGGGCTTATACCACAGTAGAAGGTTAAACACGGGAGGGATGGTGATTGCCCACAGGGAGAGAGCTGATCCTATATATACCATGGCGAGTCATGGGTGTTACTGTTATGCAGAGGTCAGGGACAGTGCATGTTTTATAATTGCGGGCAAGACAAATCATCAATCTCTGACGATGCCAACGCCGACAGCCTGAAGCAAGGTTTGCACTCCACCACGCTCGCTTTTGAACTGAGGCATCCCTCCTTTGCTTCCCCACTACCCACTACCCACTACCCACGATCCACACAGCAGTACTCCAACAGACTGCCCTTGCTGCATCCCATAGCCAGCCATGGTCTCCTTCTCATGCGAGTCCTGCAACGATGTCCTCACAAAGAAGAAACTCGATCAGCACAGGAACCAGTGTCGCGGCTGCACCTTCACTTGTCTAGACTGTTCGGTTCACTTTCAAGGCGTAGAATATCGCGCCCACACTGTATGTGGCCCTCCTACTGTGAACAATCTTCCCACAACTGACTGAAACCCAGAGCTGTATCTCCGAAGCCCAGAAATACCAAGGAGCTTTGTACAAAGAGAAGAAAAAGGGTCCAAAGCAAAAGCAGAATGCCGCTACTCCCGTCAACAATCAACAGCTCGTCCGAAAAGCCTACGTCGAGGAAGAAGTCGACAATCGCGTCGCTATTGTTGATGCTCCTCCACGCGCTCCTAGTCCACCTCCCCCGTCCGGTTTCAATGTCTTCGATTTCTTGGAAGAAGCATCGGCGGTTGGACCTCCAGAGGCTCCCCTACCAGAGAACAATTCACGACTGATTGACGACCGCCAATATGAGTCCAGCTCGGGCTCCGACTCGGATTCGGATTCGTCTGAAGACGACGACTCCGAAGACATGGACACAGATCCAACCGATCCTGCTCAGGATGCTTTTGACGAGGCACGCGAGTATATGAAACACGAATTGCTCAAGCAAGGCTACGGTTACGAACGCTACGATCCTCATACCCAATTGCCAATGTCGCCTGCTGAACACTTATTTGTTACACCTGCTCCCCGCCATTCTCGAAACATCTCCAGTGTCTCCGCCGACAGCGTCACGAAGGAGTCGAATAGGAAACGGAAGAGGGGCCATCCGCAAGAGCTGGACTTGTCTTCAGCACAATTCCTTAATGCAGACGTCGACATGACCGATATCACACCAGTCTCGCATTCCGGTCTCACAGGAGGATTGAACCGTCTACTTCCTCGAACCGACTTCCCACCCAGCCCACCAGATATGGACGGAATTGACGCTTCCCCTCCCAACAGCCCTATTAAGCGCACAAAGCATTCACGAGAAGAGAAGGAACGCGGCCGCACCAAGGAGAAGGAAAAGAAGAAGAAGAAGAGTTCGGGCAAAGACAAGACAAAGACAAAGGAAGAGAAGGCCGCAAAAGAGAAGAAGAAAGCTTCGCGACTCCAAGGTGAATTAGTCAAATCAGGAGGTCAATGGGTTCGCCGACGCCCACGAAAGGACTCTTCCAATGCCGAAGCTCCAACCGAGAAACCGACCGAGACTACAGCGAAACGCCAGCAGAAGCAACTCGAATATAAAGCCACGGAGGCCTCTGGTGACGAGGCCAACGATCAAGCTTTGATTATTCATCCTGATAAGATGTACACCCACGCTCAGACATTCATGTCTCTTGTAACCAAGGGACCCGAAAGTGAGAAGGGATGCAGTATCAACAAGGCGCTCAAGAGATATCATCGAGAGAGGGGATCGAAGAGTGCAGATGCAGAAAAGGATCTATGGAAGATGTTGAGAATGAAGAGGAACGACAGAGGCGAGGTTGTTTTGTTCGTCGAAGGGATGGATCTGTAGGGTGCAATGATTGGCTTGTGTAAGGATACCCCGCGTGGACGATGTGCGAAGTGGGCGGACGGCCGTGTGTGTGTTTCGGTCTGATTCTGATCTCGATTCCCCTGTTCAAACTTACGACCGTGTTTCCTTTATCCCTTTGGATTTCTCCCGACCTTCAGATACCAGGTCACCTTTCTTTTCTTCCCGAAACGATTCATGTAGTATACGATTGCACTGTTTCTTCTACACCTTTGTCCTTTCCATCTCGTTTCTAGGCAGAGAGGGCTGGAACCCCCGTATCCGCACGTCTTTGTAATGCTGTTTTCTATGTAGGTACTGAGGGTATTTCGGGATGCAGATGGGTTTATCTTTCGGGCGAGCCTTTGAGAGGAGAGGGCGCATGGGATATGATAAGGTAGACAGAGATGTATTTATACCATGACTCCTTTTCTTTTTTCCTTTTTTTCCTTTTTCCTGGCCCATTTGTTATATTCATGAATGGTAAAGTAGTTTTGTTTGTCTTTGTTTATCGTATTTATATTCGCGTTATTGGTGAGTGGTGCTACTCTTTTTCGAAGGGAAGAAAAGAAAAGGATCCCAGACTAATACTCAGAGTACGAAGGAAACGGTTCGTACCGGTGGTGAATCGGAAGTCTATTGTGTTTGAAATGAACTGATTCTACTGGGGTGACTTCTGCTCCTCTGGAGAAATTCATCGAATGGAGGTTACTCGTGGTCGCCAACCCCTCGAAGTCCTAGACCTTCGGAAATAGTTACCTTAGAGAGGAGCCTCCGCAAAAAGACGAACAACACTCAGAAGTAACACCGATTATCAACACTGCCTCTTACCACGCCACAACACGGGCCGGAGTCACTACCGAGCAATGGAAGCATATATGACCGCTTGGCTCCCACCGGGGGGAAGTCTACAAACACAGTTTCGTTTCTTCCAGAACAAACACGTCCGAGGGAAAGGAGAAACCATCGAAATACTCCAGCCAAATCCCGTCAATCGCCTTCAGAATGGCTCCCAAAGATATCATTGATGCCTACCTAGAGTCCGTGTCCATCTCAGAGGATCAGTTTATGGCTATGAGTGATAAAGAACAAGACAATGCCATGGCTGGCCTAGCTGCTATGCTACGCGGTATGTTATACTCCAGAACACTTTCAGGGCCATCTTCCCTGTTCACCAAAGTCTAACAACGTGCTCTCAACAGACCCTTCAAACCCGGCCTCCGCTTCTAAAGTCAGCCAATTTAAGGAACGTGTCGCTGCTTCCCAGCCCACACAGTCACTCCCACCCCTCAATGAACGTGTCACCGAGGTTGTAGATGATAGGGAGCCTCGTAGCTTCTTCTCCAATGTCCGACTTGCACTCGAGACAGCTAGAAAAGCTTCTGGTACGCCAATTCAAGTCTTGAAGTTGCAGATCGCTGCCAACATGTCCGACACTCTTCCAATCGCAGCATACCTCGCCAATACCATGACCACAGCCATCGAATGTAATGCTTGGACAATCCCGCTCTACCCAAAGTTGTTCAAAATGAATGCCAACGACTACGCCGATGCCGAGAATATCTGGAAATCTTGCAAGTTTGTCGCCAACTTCATCATTTCGATCGCTGCATCCAAGGCAGGAGCGCTACAAGCTATCAAGTTTAGTTCCATGAGTCGGGGCGGTTTGCCGACCTTGAACCTCATCCGCAACACACCCACAAGCTCTTTCCGCTCTGCATTCGATGTCGCAAAGACGGCCGCTCTAGAGCATGGCAAGACAACTGTCATCGGCGTGGGGATGATGGATGTTCATATCTTTGAGTTGGCTCAGCGTGGCACTTCGGAGCGATTCTTCTCTTTCGCTCACGCTTTCGTTGTCGCTATTGGACCCGAGGGTTTCGCAGTCTGGCAAGCATGGGGCGAACATGGCTACAACATTGCCGAGTGGCTCAAGCGAGATGGAGACCGCGTGCGTACCTGGGAAGAAGCCGAAGACTTCACGAAAGCCTTCACCAAGCTCACAGCTAGCAAGGTAAACATGGTTTACACACCTTCTTCAGACAGGATATCTGCTAATCCGCTTATCAAGGGCAAGTTCGGGGTTAAACGCAACAAGCTCTACAAGAAGCTCTTCGATATCGATGTCCTGAAGATTTGCGGCTCCGATGGTCCTGAGCGTCCGATCGTTCCGGAATTCGAAGCCTGGGTTCAATTGCAGGTTCTCGAGGACGTCAAAGTGGAGGATATCCTCAAATTCCAATACGAGTAGAATGTGCGAGATGGGTCCGGTCGTTGAAGAGCCATGTTCTCCCGAGTTTCACGATTCGCAACCGGTGACAAGGAGGCTTTGATTGATAGAGTGCTCAACATGACGCTTGAGTTGGATGTTTCTGTGGAATAGCCAAGGATTCTAGAAACATCACTAATGCAAGAACACCATCGATCAGATTTCATTTTGGGAATGAAGCATACATACGTTTGTTGAGCGTGAGCGCAGGGATATACATGGTTGTCGTGCCTCTTCATAATCCTGTAAAACTAAATGAAGACGCACATGGATTTCGAGACCATTAATTCGGGAGAGGCCAATAATATCCCTTTGTCACGCCATAACCGAAGCAGAGCAGATACAAACAGAGAAATGATGAATGATATTGATATGGATTCTATACAGAAGGGGATGTAGAAGAAAAAAGACAAAAAGGGTATCCATCCATCGAGGTAACCAAACCCACATGCTATACAACCCTCTCACGTCCACCCAAAGACTCCATCCATGCCCACCCCCAAAACCTCAACAAGCACATTACAGACCGTACTAACGCTCCAAAGAGCAATCAACCCCCACCCGATAAACCGATCCATCTTCCACCTCCTCAACGGCACCACAATCAGCAATCCCGTCAACGTGACCAACAGTGTCACGCCACTAATCATCAACGTCCTCGAAACATCAATAGTATACGGTCTAAACCTCAACTCTTTCCCCGGATGTTTCGCCTGTCTATGCTTTGCGTTCTTGATCGTTAGGTAAACACCCGACAATCCCACTCCGAGAAGAATGTTGAGCATGGGACCGCCGAAACAGGCAGAGAGAGCCATGACTGGGTATCCCAACTTTGCTACCGTGTAATCGGCGACGAGATCGCCAAGACTGTTTCCGACGGCGAAGATGGTGAGGCCGAGGATGGCGTCGCTGATGTTGAGGATGACGCCGATTGTTTTTAGGACGCCGACGACTTCATCTGCTATGGTGGAGATCCAGGTTATGCTCACAATAAACCCAAGGAAGCACATTACGACCCTCCATTTGGGGGCGTGGCTTGCTGTTGTGGTAAGGAGCACGAATATTGTTGCGGCTGTGGAGCAAGCGAGGGCGATGAGTGTCGGTTTGATGAGAGCTTTGGGTTTGTCCATTTCGAATTTAGCCCAGAAGATTAAGACGATGAAAAAGGGAGCTATGTAGGCTTGGAGTATGACGAGCCATCTGCACCAATCTTTTGGACTTGGTAGCTTTTGTTCTGGTACTAGTGGAAGTTGTTCTGGGGAACCCATCATGGTTCTGTCCGATGGTGATAGGATAGTTTGACTATAAGAGCGGTGGTGGGCGTGCATTGGAGCTTGAGCGTGATCATGGAGTTGATGATGATGTTCTGTTGATGCCGCGATTGTTGCTGTCGTGCCGTGTCCACCCAACCCCTTTTGTAATGCCTGGTTAGCGCCAAGTGATGTGTCGTGATGACCGTTCACTTCCTCTTGCGAAGGCTCGGCGGGGTCAACAATCATTGAAAAACTGGTGTGCGAGCGGCCACGTCTGGAGGCCTCATCAGAAAAATACGAGGTACCTCCTGGCAACGTGAGATCGGGTATGTCATCGTCTGGCTCTTGTTCTTCCGTCTCAGTCTCAACCACTGGCAGAGTGATGGTCAACAAGAACACACTCGGCGCAGCGATCATTCCTAACAACCTCTCCCACCAATTTTTGGTCTTCCATCCACACAATGTCGGAAACAACGTAGCCCAAAGTTCGAACGGCGAAGGCAATACTTTGTACGGCCACCATTTGATGGGATTCCCACCAGTAATATCAAAAGCCAAGTCGAATGGAAACTCCGAAAGCGGTGACGCACTCGCTGGAGGTATCCTTCCGGACATGTTTGGCGATTTGTTGGGTGAGACTGGAGAAAGACGGTCTCGATAGGCAGGAAAATATTCTCCTTGTGGGATGGTGAGCTTGGGAGGCTGTATTGGTCTATTCGATGGTGTGTTAACAGTATGCGCTTGAGATATAGCACCAGGAATGGTAAGCAGATCAGAAGGTGACCTGGCACGCGCAACAGGAGCAGCTGGACTCGCAGCTCGCGAGCCTTGGTGCGAGCCTGGTGGAGAAATCGATATTGTAGGTGAGTGTGGAGCTGGTAAAGCGCCATTTTCTGCAGACGCTCTGCGCGATTCGATCGAGGAGCCATCATCTTCAGCAAGTGGTCCAAGAAGATCGATTGTGGGGATGTTCGCTGTATTCAGACGTAAAGCATCCGCATCTGGAGCCGAGACAGCGCGCGATCTCCCTCCCAGTCCGCCTCCAACGTCCAAGAATGGTCTTGTGACTGGCAATTCTGACTCGTCCTCTCTCTCTACTTCGTATGGGGCCCGTGAATGTGGTTCTGAGATGGCAGAATGCGCATCCGCGTTGATAGAGCCATCCACAGGTCGTCCGTCATCCGAGTAACGACGTAAATTTAGCGGTATGGATTTCATATTTCCAGATTTGTGTAGACCAGAGATAATGGAGTTGAACTCCAATGCGCCAATCAGACTTGGTCGAACGGGGTTGTGAGTAGGCCTTCGATCCCGGCGCTTGCTGAGTCGCATGTCGCTATTGATCTCTCCCAGCCAGCGCTTCCGACGGTCTTCAAGTTCCTCCTCCTCTCCGTCATCAAACTCATGGTTCCCATCTCCAGCCTGGAGTCGACCACGCTCTAGAGCCGAAAAGTCCTCGCCTGAAATAGCTCGTGATGGGTTTGGTCGAGCCGGCGCGGTAGTCTCGTCCTCATCGTGGTACTCAGGAAATGCGAGATCCTCTGATCCAGGAGCGACAAACTGTGTGCGAGCAGCAGCTTCTCGCTCTCTTCTCTTGCGCCGTCTGGTAAACCACCAATGCCATAAAACGACAAAGATGACGTAGAAGACGTAGATACCAACCATTGCCACTGCTTCCCACAGATATAGCTTCCCATCATGGAGGAAGACCATGCTCAATGACGCTGCAATGATGAAAAATACCACATCTCTGACGAAACTCTTTTTTGCAACCTTGAAGGGGCGCACAAATGCCATTGCGCCAGCCACGACAGCGGTAATAAAACTGGCAGCTCCGATGAGCTCTCCAATAGCAAGACTGCCGCTGTTGGTGCTCATGGCGGAAAATGTAGAGAAGACATCAGGGCTGCCATTGCCGAATGCCAGAAATGTGACGCCCGCCAGACTTTCACTAAGTCCCAGTAATGTCGCGATTGTGCTCAGGTTTATGCAGAAGAAATCGCTTGCTGCTATGCCAATGGTGCTGAACAGAACGCACATCCATAGCACGATTGTGGCGAAGGCGAATGGTTTTGCGGCGGGGGTATTACAGTAGTAGAATTCGAGGTAGGGGAAGAGACCAGCCTGCTCGTCAGGGCAATTCTTCTTGATAAAAGCGCATTTGTCTTCGACTCCGTGTACGAGTCGGCACTATGTATGCGATTAGCTTTTTGTACAGTGGTCGCGTGCAGGTCTACAGACTTCCACATCATCCAAGGACCTCTTATGTATGGATTGAGGAGTGTTACGGTGTATGCGACTGGGCGTAAGGATACTGTAAACGGCGAATATAGATACGGTCAATAGCACCAGGCAGAAGCTGATTGCTCCTGATCGATGTGCCCGTTTCCGACGGTTGACGCCCGGAGACGGGGCGAAGAGACCTCTCATGATGGGTCGGTGAAGTCAATTCGTCGCGCGCAGTCCAGATAAGAATGCATGTCTGTCTGGGGGATTATGTAGGAGGTACGGAGGTGCGGACGGGAGTATGTGTTGATTGTGTCTAGCAAGAGGGATCGGGCCAAGGAATGGGCATTGTCTGCTTAGCTCCGTCTATCCAAGCTTCGCACCTGCAAGGTTGAAGTGACCCCGATGATACTGGTACGAGTAGCTTGGAATCGGGATACGCGTGATGACGGAAAGTGTGCATGCGCCACAACGATCGTGTCAGTCAGTCACGCGACTTTCCGGATAGCACGAGCTAAGCCACAGCGGATCCTGGCCCTGGCCCTGATCCGACTCTGGATCCCTTTCCCGTCGCCAATCTGTAATTCTTTTCAGGGTTGCGTCTGTGTACTGTACCTTTTTGTCGCGAAAACGTCTCCCAATGATCTCGGTCTTCTTCTTCTTCTTCCGTGTGAACATACATCATGGACGGTGATCCATCCGTCGAGCCAGAACTCGACTCATTCAGCCTCTTCCTGCCCTTACCATACCGCGTTGCCCTGATCATCGTGCTAGGTAGAGAGATAGTTGTCCCATTGCGCGTACAACCATGCTAACAGGACATAGGCGTCTGGGCATGGGGTGTTAACCTTCATTATCTCCATCTGATCAAGATAGTAAGTTGAGAAACATTGCCCTCTTTAGGCATCGTTGAGCTAACTATCGCGCAGGACGTCCCATCCCTAATTCGCTATCCAGGACGCCATTCTCCAACTCTGCCTTCCCACCACCTCTCCACCTACCGTCTAGCCATCCTCCTCACAGCCCCCTTGACCCTCAGTCTGTTCCTCTTCTGGGGCGTCACTCGCGGAAATGCTGCGTCCGTCCTTGCCTGGGAGATCCTACCAAACCTCTACCTTCTGGTCCTCGTCCTCTGCTTCTTCCTGCCCTTCTCCATATTATCTGGATCAGGACGATATCGCTTCCTCTCCACACTACGAAGGATAAGCATTGGAGGCATAGCAGAAGCTCAAGATGGAAAGTTCGGAGACATCCTCATGGCTGACGCCTTGACGAGTTATGCCAAAGTCCTTGGAGATCTGTTCGTGGCTCTCTGCATGTTCTTCTCTCGTGGTCGAAGTTCGACGGGGAAACCAGACAGATTGTGTGGAGGTCAATTCATGGTTCCCTTGATCCTATGTATACCTTCTTTGATTCGATTTCGCCAATGCCTAATTGAATACTTTCGAGTTCAACGCGCGAATGCAAAAGGAGGAACCACGGGTCAGGGGTGGGGAGGTCAACATCTCGCCAACGCTCTGAAATACTCCACAGCCTTCCCGGTCATCATACTAAGCGCAATGCAAAGAAGCTACACACCAGGAAAGTACGGCATAAGCGAGACGGCATTATTCAGAGTCTGGTTTTTCTTTGTCCTGCTCAATTCGATGTACTCGTTCTACTGGGACATAACCAAAGATTGGGACTTGACACTTTTCTCCTCACAGAGGAATTCGAATGAGCATCCATGGGCCTTGAGGAGGCATCGCTATTTTCATGCAAAGGAGATATACTATTTTGTCATTGTTCTGGATTTCTTACTGAGGTGCACATGGAGTATCAAATTGAGTCCACACCTGGACCACTACAATGACATCGAGGGTGGCATATTCTTGATGGAAGCATTGGAGGTGTTCAGGCGATGGGTGTGGATATTCTTGAGGGTGGAGGCCGAGTGGGGTACCTCTTATGGATTCTTAAGTTGTGGAAAGATGCTAACGAAGTGCAGTTCGAAATAACAAGGGGCCAGATCCCAGCGATGTTCTGCTTGACGAATATCCGAACTATGACTCTGATTGATGCTAATACAGTATTCGTAGTATCAAATCGATGGCCAAGGTGAAGAAGACATTTTGCATGGTACTTTGGATGGACCGTCGACATTTACCGACATCTCGATCGAGCCAACCGACATTTCGATTGAGCCAGGACGTTGAGCGCGCAGCTAATTCCAGTGGCGAAGGTACAAGCGTTGCGATCAGATTTCCCACGCACAATGATGTGGTCAATCTCGCCATGTCTCTAGCCATCTTCGAAAGGAAATGGCAGCCTTTTTGGAAACTTGGCATCAGTTTTAGAGGATAAGGATATACCATCTCCGTATTGCGAGGAACCACCTTTTCGACGAGTCAAATTCATGATGCCTTCCTGTCGTTCCATAGCTTCTCGATGGCCAACCTGGTGCCCTCAACAATGGCACCATGCTCGATCCCATGGATTCTCTCCTTCAACGCCCCGATATCATCGTCTTCGGGGTGTGTGAGGGGGATCTCGATTTGGAGGATCGGATCACCCATGTCGACAACATCGATCACCTGTTGTGTGTTAGTATTGGTATGGTATCTTGTGATTCGGTTGTCTGAGATCGGTCTTGTACGTTACGTCCAGTATTGAAGATGATACCATACGCATGAGATAGATTTAGAATGGATAATGGAGATGAACTTACATAATGTATCATCACACCAGTCTTCGTGATCTTGCCCTCCATGAAGTCTGCATGAGCTCGTTCAATGGCATTGGCTCCGTTGTATTGGGCGCGGAGTGCTATGATGAAATTGAATATTAGCGAATACTATTCGTGCACCGACATACAACCCTCTCCTCAATATCCCATGCCTGTTTTCCAAAAAGACAAAGGAAAGAAGACAGAAAAACCAAGAACATACCAGGATGCAAATTAATAATCTTGACCCCCCCATCCTCCAAAGGCCCCAAAAACCCTTCCCCAAGCACATGCATAAAACCCGCACAAACCACCAAATCAGGTCCGTCCCTCAACACCAACTTCGCCAAATCTGCATCGTACGCTTTTCTGTACGCTTTGTCGTCATTGGCGTACTGGGCATCTCGCTTGTATTTTAGGAGGTTGTGGTAGGAGACTGGGATGTTGGCGGCTTGGGCGCGTGTTATTCCAAAGGCGTCTTTTTTGTTGGAGATGACGCGGGTTATTTTTGAGGAGGGGGGGAGGAGGGGGGTGTGTTTGGTGTTGGGGGAGGGGAGGGCGTTGATGAGGGCTTGGAGGTTTGTTCCTGAGCCGGAGATCAGGACGGTTATTTTTGTTTCTTTTGGGGAGGACATCTTTTGGGTTGAGGAGGGATGGTGTTGTGGGCGGCCTCTTTGGTTTTGGTCTTGGTCTTGTGAAGGTTTGTCACGGACTTGGAGCCTTGGGGGTTGTCGGGTGAGGGTGAAGGCGACAAGGCCGGGATTCTGTTACGAAGGCACTGGCTGCGGTTTGCTGGCCGTTGCCATTGATTGAGAGACCTTAAGTTTCTCCGCAGTCGCAAAGGTTTGTCGTCGTTCTGAATCAGAGTTCGCAGGCACAGGGATGATGGATACGGTTAGAGAGGTTATGTATATATTGTCTTATTAATCACGGACATCGAGGTCTAAGGTAAGGTACCTGGTAAGTACTAGAATACCTTCAGGAAGTGAGCCACCATCATCACCATCAACGCGTGTGCTCTCCTGCCTAATCCGTGCAAAAGTCTTACTCTTGCATTCCAACTCTTTCTGTCAACACCATGACAAATCGTTGAACGCTGCCTTTCCGTCTTCCTTTCCACAATTTACATACCAATTCCATCAACTCCCCAATCATCGCCACCATGGCATCTGCATCTGCTGAAGAGCGAGAGCTCGCCTTGGTGAACAAAGTGGAAATGCGCATAGCCCTCGCCAGTTCTGATGATAAGCTCGAAGCACTGCTGAAAACCTATCTCCCGCCACTCCTCTTAAAACTGACCTCCGAACACCTGAGCGTGAGGAACAAAGTCATCTCGATATGCCAGCACGTCAATACTCGCATCAAAGCTCCATCGATACAGCTTCCAGTCGCCGCACTGCTGAAACAGTTCAAAGAACACCCTCAATCTGCCCTTGTCCGACACTTTGATCTTTTGTACATTCAGCAGGGTGTAGTTCGACTCTCGGATTCGCAAAGAGGCGATTTGCTGCCGGTTCTGTTCAAGGGGATCTCTGCGGATATTTCTGAGCCGAATAAGAATGGAGCCACGTTATATCAATTGTTGTTGCAGGCTTTACAGCAGTACAAACTCCCGCCAAAGGGATCGAAAGAGGACGACGAATTGCGGAAGACCTTGGAGATCACCGATGATGATGCGAAGACTTTGGCTGCGTGGTTTGGCAAACTTTTGCTGCTTTCTAGCATTCGGAAATCAGCCGATGGAGGCAAAGGAATGCCTCCAGGTCTATCTGAAGCCGATTTCGACTTTCTGACAGGATATGGAAAGCCTGGCATTTGGGATCCAACCACGGAGGGTGGACTGCTGCTCAGTAAAACCAAGATTTCAACTCTCCAATTTCTGGCCAGCGGAGCTTTCAAGGACGAAGAACGTTTTCTACCTGCTTTATTTGCATCGGCAGATACCAATTCCAATATCGTGGACCGTGGCGAGGACATCACTAAAAGAACGGTATCGAATGTTGACATTGACGATAAGTCACTCATTGCGCAGCTCTACGGCTTGTATCTTGGAGGTTCAAGTAACCCAGCTGTCACACCTGCTCTGCAAGTCAAGATTCTTTCAATTCTGGCTCGCTCTCTGGTGAGCACCAGTTTTACTGGCGATTTTACGAAGATTGTGGAGCGTGGACTAGCAGTTGGTGAAAGCACCGTCAAGGGAAGAGAGGCTGCAAAACTTCACACCGCCATCTTCACATTTGCAAGATTTTATCTTCGACATGCCAAACCTGAAGAGTTGGCACAAGTCACTGGCCTTCTTGTCCAGAGACTCACGGATTTCATCGTAGGACAAGGCTGGCCGAGTCCAGAACCTACTGTTGATCTTGAACTTCGGAGACTTGCTTACGAATTGATTGGCTTGTCAGCAAAAGCTGGCGGGAAGAGAGATCTTGAACTTCTCGAATGGTTTTTCAAGTCACTCAGCGAGGACGGATCTGGAAGTGAAACTGCTGTGTCGATTGAGGAGGGATTGTCGAATTTGCTTGGTGCTTTCTCGCTTAAATCAAAGCTGCAAGGTGTAGCACAGAAAGGAACCGACGGAGACATTACCATGGAGGATTCTGCGGAGCAAGAAGAGTATGATTTATCCCAACTTCTGCTCGAGCGAATGAAGCCTGCGGAGAACACTGTTGGACAGGACACAAAATATCAGAGAAGCACTCGCTATGTTGCTGTGCGTTTCGCCAATCGATGTCTGCCGTACAGAAATACCATTGCCCGATGGATCAATATCCTCGCCGTGGGGGGCGTTCCCGGAGAGAGCCAGGAGGTCGCTGAAGAAGGGAAGAAAGGTCTTAGTCCTTACTGGTTTCGAATGCTCAATGCTGATCGTCCCGAATTATGGGCGAAACACGTGGCTCAGCAACCTTCTGGAATTGCCAAAGACCAGGAAGTTGAATTACCGGACTTCACTGAGCTTTTCAAGACGATATTTCCATTTTACCATACCCATGGAGACGATTTTGCTCACGATGCGACACCTCATATCGAAGGCTTTATGCGCGAGCGGCGTTCAGCGTTTTCTCCAGCTATCAGCTATTGCCATCGTGTCTTCTTTAGTCAAGCACTCTCATCGAGCGGGATTGGTTTCGACATTGATGTTGACTGGGAGCGCAAGATTGAGACCGCTACTTCGACAGATCTGAGTTCACGTCAAGGCGGCAGAGACTATATACGGAGACTCGTTTCGACCGACGAGAAGGGTACTACCTTGGCTCTTGCTGGTCTGATGAGAACAAGCTTTGATGGACTGACGTTTGATCGCGGAGTTGGAATCGAGGAGTCTCACAACATCTTCTTGTCATTGCTTACCCTCTGCCCCACGGACTTCATCGAACGATACGAATTTGCGACAATACAGAACGATCTCATACCTTCGTTCAAGTCGAACAACGAACAGATTCGCAGTGCAGCAGCAAAGAGTTTCGGTATACTGGTTGCGTCTGAGCAAGCCCGAGGCATTTCCGCTACCATTCGGTCCCTTGTTGAGGTCATTCAGCGCTGGAAATCCGCTGTTGGCTCAGGGATCAACGAAATCAATGGCACGGTCAAAGCACTGGGCTTTACAATCAGTCGAATCGCTCTTCGTGGATCTCTCGACGCTGAATTGAAGAAGTCTCTGGAAAAGCTGCAAGAAGTTGTGGTCTCAATCCTGAAAGATTCGTCGGATACGACTCTTCTCGATGCAGCTTACAGTGCGGTGGAGCAGCTCAGCATCTTCCCTGTTTACGAAAAGGAATTGCAACTGGATACAGACACGATCAAGTCAATGATTGAGAAGATCTCAGAAAAAGCTCAAACTGGTAGCGAAAAAGCCATCGGCGCCTTGGGTCGATTTGCCGTCTGCCTTCCGGAAGATTTGACTGAAGGCTCCCCATCTCACTTGCTCGATGAGAAACTCTATAAACTCCATGAGATTCGCCAGATGGAGGCACATTTCGCTGTTGGTGAAGCTCTTTGCTGCTTTTCTTCGGGATGGGATAGCACTGTTTTGAAATTGGAGTTGGACATGGATTGCCCTTCACCAACCAATGCCAAAACAAGTACCCTGAAGCGAATACTTGATCGCACGATAAAGGACTGCAGAGCGTCGAAGCCATCACTCCGCAAGGCCTCTGTCATTTGGCTACTCTGCCTTGTCCAGTTCTGTGGTCCATTGCCTGAAGTCCAAGGAAGTTTGCGAGCCTGTCAAGCTGCTTTCAAGCATTGCTTATCAGATCGTGACGAGCTTGTCCAAGAAGCATCTTCTCGAGGACTGGGTATTGTGTACGAAAAGGGCGACAGAGCGCTCAAGGATGATCTCGTGCGAGATCTCGTTGGCTCCTTCTCAGAGAACAAGACCAATCTTGCAGGCAATGTCACAGAGGATACTCAACTTTTCGAACCGGGTGCGCTACCAACAGGCGATGGCTCTGTCACCACCTACAAGGATATCCTTAGTTTGGCTGCCGAGGTTGGAGACTCCAGTCTGGTATATCGATTCATGTCTTTGGCTGCCAATAATGCTATCTGGTCTAGCCGAGCAGCCTTTGGCAGGTTTGGATTGAGCAACGTCTTTTCGGACTCCAGCGTTGATGGATATCTTGCTGAAAATCCTAAGCTATATCCGAAATTGTATCGATACCGGTTCGATCCAAATCCCAATGTTCAACGATCGATGAACGATATTTGGAATGCGCTCGTCAAGGACTCGAATACCACTATTGAAGCCAATTTCGACGCAATCATGGAAGATTTGCTACACAACATCCTCGTCAGAGAGTGGCGAGTACGGCAAGCTTCGTGTGCTGCTATTGGCGATCTGGTGCAAGGTCGACAATTCTCAAAGTATGAGAAATACCTTTCCCAGATATGGACACAGACTTTCAAGGTCATGGACGATATCAAGGATTCCGTAAGAGTGGCTGCGGCATCCTTGGCTCGTGTTCTAACTGGCATCTTGGTCCGAAGTCTGGAAGCAGGAGAATCTTCGGCAAAGAGTGCCGATGGTATGCTGAAGAATGTCTTACCCTTCCTACTTTCCGGGTCAGGTTTAGAATCAAGCGCCAAAGATGTTCAGGGATTCGCTCTACACACTCTGCTCCAGATCATAAAGAAAGGTAGTGGCAAAATCCTGCGTCCGTTCATTCCCGAATTAATCGAACGTATGCTCGGACTATTAAGTACTCTGGAACCGGAAGCCATCAACTACATCCATCTCAACGCATCAAAATACAACCTCACTGAAGAGAAAATCGATGGCATGCGATTGCACAGCATTCGTGCTAGTCCAATGATGGAAGCAGTGGAGAGATTGCTGGATTTATTAGACGACGATGCGATGGCGAAGACTGCCGTTGCAATCGAGAGTGCCATGAAGTCTTCTATCGGACTGCCTTCCAAGGTCGGCTGTAGCAGAGTCTTGGTATCGTTGAGTACACGACATCGCCAACTGTACAATCCCTATGCAGATCGATTTCTCAAACTGATGGAGAAGGCGGTGCTGGATCGTAACGATACAGTGTCGAGCTCGTACGCTGCTGCGGCGGGATATACTGCGCGAGTCGCGTCTGACAAACAGATTCTCCAACTCATGGCATTTTCTAAAAAGCTCTACCTCACGTCAGAGGATGAGCGCCATCGAGCTGTTTCTGCAGACATTATACATGCTGTCTCGAAGCACGCTACCGATCGTTTCGGCAATCTAGCAGTTGACATACTTCCCTTTGCCTTCATTTCCAAATATGACGGCCAGGAAGATGTCAAGCACCTCGCTGACGAGACTTGGAATGACAATGTTGGTGGCTCGCGAGCGGTTTCTTTGTATCTGAAAGAAATTATGCAATTAGCTGTGGAACTCCTCGATTCTCCTCGCTGGAACCTCAAGCACGCGTCTGCTCGAGCCGTCTCTGCTGCCACTGAAGCACTTGCTTCTGGTATTGATGGGATACCAAAGGCTCAAGCTGAGATCATATGGCCTGCTCTGCGGAAAGCTCTTGATGGAAAGACGTGGGATGGAAAAGAGGTCGTTGTGAAGGCTTTTGCTGAATTTGCCAAGTCAGTGAAGGACGAAGAGGTTCGCAACAAGATCAGTCCTGAAGTTGTCAAGGTATGTGATTCAATATTTAGGGACTTTGACCTGTATCGACATTTGCTAACATTATTTCAGATCTCACTCAGAGAAGCAAAACGCCAGAACAAGCAGTACCAACAACACGCGATACCTGCCTTGGGCAAAATTGCCGCTGCTTTCACGACCGTCGAGACCACCGACTGGAATAAGGAGGTATTCGACATTGTGTCACCGCTGGTGACCGATCTCACCTCCGAGGACGATGATGCCATGGACGTCGATGCTGGAAATGGAAAGAAAGACGGCAAATTACACGATCAGATTCTTGCTGGCGCTGTAGAAGCACTCCAACTGTCCTTTGACCCAGAACAAATCTTCAAGAGACTCTCAAAATCAAAGTCTGATGGTAAAGGTACGATTTGGCGATTCCTTTTTTATCGGGATCTGGAACTAATAGAAGACCAGGTCTCAACACGAGAGTGCTCCAATTCCTAGACGTCACGACAAAAGCGATTCGCGTCCGTACAAACGCCGTATACGCTCCGTCCTTTGAAGCTATCGAATTGTTCTTCAAGAAGATAGATGAAGATGCTGTTAACGGCGTCAATGGCGTCCCTGGTGTTAAAGCAGATGCCGCTGTCTTTGAGAAAAAGACCCATGACTTGCTTTTCGATACGAGCTACTCGACACTGAATGAGTCTATCCGAATGTTGAGGGCCAACGCTATCCTCGCTTTTGCGGAAATACCGACGAAGGAAATCGTCAAGAGTGTGTTGGTCAAAGATGATGGGCTAGAGAAGGATATCATAGAGGAGAGAGCGGCATCTGTGAAGGCTGTTTTGAGTCAGGCTGGGAAGAAGATTGGTGGGTGAGATTTGTTTGGTCATCCATCATGTCGGTGCTAGATTCATACCTCCGCAAGTTGCATTGAAAGATCATCGAGAATCAAAGGCGAGTATCAATTGACTACGGAATACTGGCCTTCTCCACAACACCTGCTTCAAAATCGCACCTCCCTACTTCGAACTCATTCCTCCCTGCTTCAAAATCATTCCTTCCTGCTTCAACATATTGAAGAGTGATTACTGCCCTCGGGGTTGATCAATGTCCTGCACGAATCGAGAAAGCAACCATGGTTGCCCGGAATAGAACACTATAAGATTCGTATTAGGAATCTCCGCTACGATAGCTCTCTTTGTACAAACCTCGTTAGAAAGCGAGTTTAAACTTCCTCCACAATTTAGACACGCCAGTTGTGTGTAACCATTTATCTTCTGTAGAGATGTGCCTGCATCTTTGCACCGACATCTCTCTTTCACGATCTATCGCCTCATCTTCGTCGTTGCCGATACGTTCTGTGGATTCCATGGGTATTTCGAACAGGTCAGCCCTGTAGTTTGGATGATTAGATCTCCCTTGCCGTCCATCGTGCACGCCTCGTTTTTTTCTAATCTGGACAGCTAAATGCGTGTGACTGTCCATCTATACAGTTACGGTAAAGTCATGTTCTGATCGTCGCACAGAATTCGAGCCTTACTCTTCCTCTCACACCTAGTATCTCCTACTTAGCTATTCAGCCGTCCCATGCTGCATCTCTCGTACCCCCGTCCTCCATTTCCTTTTCTCATGTTGAACATCAACATCCCTAACCTCGAGCTCTCTCTCTTCATCTCGAAAAAAAGATACCCAACCTCCCTCACTCTATCGAATCAACTCTTCCTATCCCATCTCCCAAGTCTCTGATTATTTCAATCACTATTATTACAATCACAGAATTGACCCATCCCAACCGTTTCCACAATATCTCTACACGCTCCACCTCTGCTTTCGTGGTAGAAGTGTCAATGGATCGGTTTTGGATGGATCTTCTACTTCCAGGTGAGCCGAGGGACAATACTGGGATAACATCAGGAATAAACGGGGTTATTACTCCAGACCGTCCTTTAACAAGCCAATCTCAATGACTAATTAAGAATACAACCACGCACCAAGAACCACCAGCATATGCGCAACTCATGCTGATGGCGGATACTTTGGGAAGTAACATCAACACAATCACACGCCGGTAGCAACCCAGACGCCCTGTCGAAACAACGGGATATTATGGAGTGGTACGTTGTAAACTCGGCGGGTTGAAGATCCATTCACTCGTGGCTTTTGTGCGGTTTCGGCGTGATTCGATGACTTCGGATGGAAAGTCTATACTGTTCTACGCGGATATCAGCGACGTCATGGGATCTACGCATGAAAGTGCTCAAGTTGTGGCAACTTACGCCAAAGCAGTAGACGACTCTCTCTCTCTCTGGAAAGCCAAGCGGTGGAAGGTTAATCTGTACTGCCCTCTCTACCACTTTAAGATCCATGGTCTCGAAACAAGAGAGAATTGAAAGTTTTCGGCCTTGAAGGAAGGAATGAGGTTTAGCTTGTCCCATCATCGCAGAAATCTTGTCACGACGAATAGTTAAAATTGCTCCTTCAATTCATGGTGCCGTCCCACTCTAATCTCGAGTTGGGACTATACATTATATTTCATACCACGCCTCCATCGTCAGCACAAGTATCTTCTGTAATGCGATTATCGCAATTTCAAACCGCGATAGCAACGCAACATCTCAGCCCGCACCAGCATCACACCTCTTCACACGCACCCTCAACCCATGCGAATCCAACCGAGGACTCGGATTAAAGAAATCATGCACAATCTCCAAATCGCCCGCATCCGTCTCAAACAGCGCAAACTCCAAGCCTCGAGGCCGCATCAACGTTCCAATCGTCAGGAAGATCTCGGCATAAGCCAAGTTCATACCCAAACATGCCCTTGATCCACGACTGAAGGGTACGAGGAATTTCTTTGCGACGCGGGGCTCTGGGAATTGGGTGTTTTGGAACTCAGTACCGCGGTGTGCGGGTTCGAGCCAGCGCTCGGGTATGAAGTCTTTGGGCTGGGGGAAGATGTCGGGATCTTGCATGATGAACATTTGCGTCATTGATACTGGTACGCCGGCTGGTATGGTCCAGTCTTTGTATTGAAGAGGCATGTCGGGCGATATCCTTTGGAGTCTGTGCGACACGCCGAAGGAGAGGCGAAGTCCTTCTGAGACCACGGCAGAGAGGTAAGGTAGATTGGAAAGATCGTCCCAATGAAGGATTGTCTTCTCCAGTGACGTTGAAGCTAGTTCTTCTTGAAGCTTCGAGAAGGTTTTTGGCTCGGAAAGCAGGTGGAAGAATATGACTGCTAATGTATGTGCTGTGGTGACTGTCCCAGCTCCGATGATCGTGAGTCCTTCATCGGTTAGACGAGGTGTGCCTTTCTCGCTTTCTGGCAGGCTGCTAGATAAAAGACCGTGGAAAATCGTTTGGCGACTCTCTAATTTGGAATTACCGTCAATCTTCTTGATGGTGTGGACTTGATCAGAGATGCCTGTATAATGTGAGCTCTACACGATATGTTCCATCGACTCTTAACCTACCATTCCTCAATTGGAAGAGTGCTTTCGAAAGTGGATGGAAGAGTCCAACTAGGTTTTCTGGTATTCTTGTGAGCACCACATAAGCCCAGCCGAACTGTTTCATGAGATGCGTGTTTCTGCTAAGCTCCTATACCCATCGAGTCAGAGATGGTCGTGTGGGGAAGGCGTCGAAAGACGTGGAGACCTACGAGCATCAACATCCGCCACTCCGGCGCAAACCCATCCTGCTCGACCAAATTGTACGACTCTCCAAAGGTATAACTCGAGATAACATCACCTGACACAGCAGTAAAAGCGTCACTCAGATTGACAGGCAATTTAGAATCTGCAAAACAACCAAGTCGAAAGTATAATCGGTCAATGCTGAGCTGGATTGTATCCTCCAAATGACCGACTGATTGTTTCGAGAAGAAAGGGTTCAAAGCTGCACGCCTCAATCGATGCATGTCATGATCGGTAGTCCTTAGGCCATGGTTAGCATGGAGTCAAGCATCTTGATGATCCATTGCTTACCCTACAGCAGCGGTCTTGGTCCTAGTATCCACATTAGAGAAAAGCTGTATCCGAACAAGACTGACTGACTTACCCGAACATTTTAGCACTCCAATGCCACTTGTTTGTCCTTCTGTTGCCCACATAGATTTTATCATAGAAACCAGCATCGTCTATGTGCAACTCTTCTGGGTTGATTCGCACAAGAGGACCATACGTTCGATGCAACTCCTGTATCTTCCAGGCATACTTTCCCTGCAGATAGACATCGAAGTAGAATTCATACCTGATCTAAAATGTCAGAGAATCGAACATCTCATTTTAAAGCCTCGTCGGCGATAGATCCTCTGCTTCTTCTTGGATCTGGAACAGCCAAGAAACTTCCCAGTACACGAGAACAGGCCACCACGGTGGCTTCATCAGTTTATTGCTCCTCATGGTATAGCTGAGATGAATCGAAAGCAGGATCTTCACTCACCAGAAAGTCAAAGCCGCGATTTTCGGACCGGGAAATCGGCTTACTGGCGAAAGATAGATTCGATAGATGGACAAAGCAAGAAGGTAAAGGATAGAGAAGCCAATGAAGAGGTATACGACGCCGTTCAATGGCACAAGACAGTCCATAAGGAATAGAAACAAAGACGGAAATAAACAGAGAAGCTAGCCATCCATCTTATGAATTTGAGTCCCTATGCCGTACCATGCTTCGGAGGCGGTAGTGGTGACGGCATGCAGTAGTGCAGTCGCATTCCATTGCATTGCACATGTCAACAAGGTGTTCCTGCAGGACGGAACGCCATTTGCGATAAGACTATTCTATAAATAGACCCGGCCACACGCGAGGGAAAGGCGGAGATGGAGAGATTAGATTGATAACAACAATCTTAGAACTATCTTTTTTGCTTGTATTCCACCAGCAAAACAGAACGAGACTCCCCTCCTGGTGTTCTTCCTTCTAGCTCGAAATCGAAGGAGACAAGTCTATCAACTATGGCCGAAGCATCCGCTCCTCAATGGCCCGAACTCACCCCCGAGCATCCATTATCGAAATTCCTCGCCCTACTACCCGCAATCCTCGAGACAACAGGACATACTGAGATCTACGGCATCAAACTTGACCCTGCTGGCTCTTTCCACACCAAACTCATTCTCCAAAAGTTCCTGCGTGCGAATGCAAATGATGTGACGAAAGCAAAGGAGCAGCTCACCAAAGCGTTGACCTGGAGGAAGGATTTCCAACCAGAGAAGTGCTTGGAAGACAAGTTTCCTCAGGACAAGTTCGCTGGCCTTGGATACGTTACAGTTCTGGAGAAAGTCCCCGGAAGCGTGAACGAGAAGGATATCTGCACATGGAACATATATGGCGTTGTCAAGGACAATAAGAAGACATTCGGCGATCTAGACGCGTAGGTGTATGCAATCAGCAGGCAGATGAGTCTTGTAGCTGATGATTATAGGTTCATGCGTTGGAGAATTGCGCTCATGGAGCTCGGCATCTCCAAACTCGACCTCGCATCTGCTACGAAACCTATTCCTGACTTTGGCAAAGGACCAGACCCATACCAAGGCATCCAAGTGCATGAATATATGAACGTCTCGTTCATAAGGCAGGATCCACTTGTTAAGGCTGCTTCTAGCAAGGGTAAGAACTGAAAGGTCGTGAGCCTTGCGTTGGGTGCTAATAATGTGCAGCCATCGAGGTATTCAGTGCGTACTATCCTGAGACCATGTCAAGGAAGTTCTTCGTCTCTGTGCCGTTGGTTATGCAGTGGATGTGAGTGAAAATTATACATACAGGGTTGTATCCATTCACTAACATTACCCAGGTTCACCGCTATGAAGCTCGTCCTAGCGAAAGAGACTGTCAAGAAGTTCACCGTCATGAGCTATCCCAATCAGTTGGCCACCGAGCTCGGTCAATCGGTGCCAAAAGTATACGGTGGAACAGGAGAGCCATTGGAAACGATGGGCGAGACTCTTAATATGGAGAAGGCATGAGTCGAGAATTGATTTCATGATTATTGATGTTATTTTAGCGCTAATATTCCCCCTAATGATCAAGCGAATCGGAGGAATGAAAGAAGGTGTAATTCGAAGAATTCTTTATTCAAATTCTAAACCACATACAACCAAACAAGTCTAGGTCATACAACTCCTTCAAGGCTCCCTAACACCAGCAACGCTGAACACAAGTGTTTCGCGTAACTGTGTGCTTCCAACCAATGGCTCGACAGTATCCCAATCAAAATACGGCTCCCCCTTCTTCTCCATCTCAGCATAATCAGGCCGATCCGGCGCAATTTCCGGATACTGTGGCATCACCTCCTCCCGTCCAGTAAGCCCCATAGCAAACTTCGCCGCAAACATCGGTTCAACCCCTTCCAACTCCAAAACAGACAGACCCTCCTGAAGACCAAGAAGCGGCTCAAGCGCATACTGGCACGAAACCGGAACAAAACCAAACCCATCCCAATCACTTGCTCCCCACAGAAAACGCACACTCAACCGCTGCAAGGCATACGCGTAATCCCCACCCACCATCAACACATTGGCGAAATAGGTGAAGATCTGGCGTAGAGCGGCAGGAGTCTCGGCGTGCTCTGGATCGCTCTTCGCCAGTCTGATAACGAGTTCGCAGTCTTGCATTTGGGATGCTTGCAGTGATTTGGGCTGGGTTGATGCGGGTGTCTCGGCGCTTAGGGTGAGGGGGTTTTTCCAGACGGCTTTTAATAGGCCGCTGCCTGTCCAGGTTGTTGTTGAGAAGGCTCTGTCTCTGCCGAGTTCGAATATGGTTTTTGTAGGAGTGGACTGCGTGGCGGGTGGTGCTGGTACTCTTGGTGCGGGGGTTTGTGAATATTGTATCATTGATGGACCTGGCTGTTCGAGGTGCGGCGGGATTGTTGTTTGGTTATCTGTAGGGGTTGCTTGGAAGGTGATGGTGCTAGGCATTGTGGTAGCCATGGTGTTCCAAGTGTTATTTTTTGAATCGGAGACATGGAGGAGATTTTACCTGCTTATATATTGTACTAGAGGATAGGTTTGTGTTTGTGTCACCGCGAGGAAAGTAACTTGGTTTTATTTAGTATTTGCTGGTGTGCTGGTAACAAAGGTAGAAGAAGCAAATCGACGTGATTGGGAATTGCACAGCCACGCCTGGTTTTGAAGAGGCTGTTCAGCTTGTAGTCGACAAACGTGGATTCTGATACTTGGGGACATATTGTATTCCATCCACCTTGACCGAAGCTATAGTTTTCCTTGTACGATCAAAGATATTTCCCTTTTGTGAGGCAACAGATGATAGTGTCGGATAACAAGACAAACCTAGTCTCTGCAAAGATTTGAACGAACGCAAGACTCACAGATCTAGCTAAATTCTTCTCCAAAAATTTAGCCTGGTGGCCAACCAATTACATTCGTGGCTCAGCGAATCTGAATTCAGTAATCAAAACGGTGCTAGATCTCGGTCTGTATGTATAAAGCCGGTTTCAGGGAACTTTGGATAAGATGGAAGTCCTCTTGTCGTCCGTACACCCACTTCCAATCCTCGGTCTCCTCATCCCAATAAACGTCTTCTTCGAGGTAAAAGTTCAGGGTGGCGTTTCTTTCTGGCACAAAATGTTCGGCGTACAGCTCGACACTGTAATAGGTGTTCTTGAGAAGCGGTATGTCGCCAAGTGCGGGTACTTTTTTTTGTAGGTTTGTCATTCCTGGCATTGGAATTAGCCATTGCACACAAAGACATGCTGAGCAGTCTGGGAGCCTACCAATGACTGTTCCCGCCGAATGTCCCCAATCTCCAATAGCATGATTATAGATCTTGCCTTCAAAAAGCTCCTCGCGCATCTTGGCCAAAGACACTTTCAAGATATCGTTGCCAGTCTTGCCGATCTTCATATTCTCCTTTGAAATATCTTGGAGTCTGTTTGCCTTTTTCAAACCGTCTCTGAAGCTCTTTGGTACTTCCGTCTCTCCAGGAGGTAGTACGTAAGCTAGGTGCTGAGTATCGGTATTCAGGCCCATTGCTGTAACGCCGAAATCTACATGCAGCATATCGCCATACTCTATGGTTGCCGAGGGCCCAGAACCGGGTGGTGTGGTACCGTCTTCGTTTGTTGGGACTACCACTTCTACCGATGGATGAAACCAAGTGGTGTAGTTCTGCTGCTGGATCTTGTCGCGAAGCCACCATTCAACATCCTGGCACAGTCAGCGGCTCAACATTTGGACACGACTGATCAATAAAGACCAACTTCTGTTGTTGTTTTTCCCGGGACTATGACCTGTTCACTGAATCCCTCTTTGATGATCGCCCAAGCGCTCTCCATCATGAGTTTATAATGTTTCAGTTGACCTTTTGGCATGGTTCCTACAACTTCAATGCCCAACATAGGAACGACGACAAACTTGCTCGCCCAATGTTTTCCAATCTCGCTCTCAATCCTCTTAGCTTCTCCAGCGTGGAGGCCACTACTAAAAGCGAGATCCGTGTCACCGTTGATGGCGATTCGATTCGGACTTTCCTTTTCCAGAACAGAGACTAAGTCGCCCCATACCTTGGCTGTGTTATCGATCCAAGTATACGAAGAAGGCCCATGAGTCGCATTCGCGAGATACAGAGTCACGGTGCGACGACGAGCAGAGAACTGCAGTGGCGATTTGAGGGACCAAAATACAGTATCCTCTGCATACTCTTTTTGTGACATCTACAAGTTTAGCGAATCAACGTGTTTTCGAGATGGCCGAATTCTTGCTCACAAGCCAAGCATCGACGTTGTACTTCTGCAGGATGGAAGGTATTTTAGAGATGCGCTCCTGTTTCCATCCTTTCACAAGATCGGCTTGTTCGCGAAGTGATGGCAAAGGCTGGTATGATGGAGATGGTTGAAAGGCAACAACAGAGCCGAGGAAGAGCAATATATGAGAAAATGTTAGTAGCATGGTGATGGTTCCAACCAAAGTAACAAGGGAAAGAAGATGATGTTGTCGACTTTCCAGACTTTCCAGGACAAATAACTGGATGTTTTGACAAAGTTCTAGAGGTCATCAATATGTTGATAGGCATTGTTGATATTGATATGATACGATGCAGCGGAGGCGATAACGTGAACGGAATTGGAGCCGAATACCGAGATCGGGATGGCAGGGGAAAGGCAATTCAGAACATGGAAATATTAGTTGTGAAGGACAAAAGACTGATGAGTGAAAAGACATGTCACTCATTGGAAAGAGATAGAGACGCGAGGAGAGCTCGGCTGCTGGCGGACAGCTGACCTAGAATGCGTTTCCGATTCCATCTTTGTAACGTAACTTCATCTCGCACGGCTTCCTTGCCATCTCTTCATCTCTTCCACCCGATCCCTTGCCGACTACCACATTGCCATCGAACATCACGCGGCTGTATTTCAAGGAATGTGTACGTCCGTCAAGAATGTCGCTGCCTCGATTTAACAGGTAATAGTAGTGTTCGCACGCGCAGACCTGATCTTGAACCAGGACAACAAATGCAACCGATGGGATCCTCTTCCCAGTCCTCAGCAAGTCATCAAGGGTTTTTACAGAGGTTAGAAAACTTCCAGCGCGCAACGAGGAAACCGATCAATTAAGATCATAAAACAGCGCCAAAGAATGAAACATCAAGCCGAGTCTGAAACGGCCACTCCCAGCCCATCATCCTCACTTGGCCAGCGACTCGTGAGATCCTTTGCAACGGCAGCCAAAGTAGATGCATTCCAGCCGCGCAATAGTCGCTCGTTTTGACACCCGGCTGTCTACTGTCGTAAGCTCCTTTGACTCCTCGCTCGTCGGAACCGTGGGCTCCGCAGGCAGGGAGACCAGTCCCTTCTCCCTTCCGAATCTACCCATGCAAATCGAGTGGAGTTTTGCAAAACGGAATCCATCATTGGTGGATTGGCGATATTCATGTCTTTCTCCCTGGAATGGGGCTATTTAGTATAAAGGCAAGCTTGGCAGCCTTGCCTCTTCTTTTAATCACACATTCCACTCTTCGACTTCTTCAGCAGACCGTTCTACCTCTCGTTTCATTACAGTTCGGCTGGTCCGCTATTCCTCTGTCCTTTACATTGTTATACTTCAAATTATACCTTCTTTCCTTCACGATGCATTTCCAACAAGTCGTTTTGGCATTGTGCTTTTCAAGCTTAGCCTTTGCCAAAAATCATCATCACAAAAATGGGACGATTGTTGATGCAAATGCAGCTGGGACTGGTACCGGTACAGCAGTGGCAGCCTTCGGGACTGGAACTGCAGGTCGCAAGAAGCACGAAGGTACCAATGCTGCATCAAGTGGCACTACGACAGCCGCCACAACCGGAAAGGCTGGGCATAAAGACGACGGCATTTTCAGGGCAATCAATGGCACAAAAGGCACCTCCAAGAAGAGCCAGTGCAAAGAGATCGATCGTTTGATGAAGCTCACATCCATCATGAACAACGCGACAGCCCTGTCTGAGTTCGAAACCAAACATAATTTCACAGCTGCTCAAATCGACGAGTTCAAAGCAAAGGCAGCTAAGGCCACCACACGTTTGACGGAACTTCAGGCCAATAGTACGGTCACCAGACAATGTGCCCTCGTCAACGCGGAGATTAAATTGACGAAACAATGGTACGTTACCTTGGCAGATACACCACGTGACGATATGCTAAAAGTCTTCTAGCAAAGAGATTACACGCCTGTCAAAAATGGCTGCTTTGGCAAGCAATACCACCGCTTTGAGACAGATGCAAGCCAAGAATAACTTGACTGATATGGAGATCGCCACCATCAAGGATCGTGCTCGGAATGCTACAGTCAAGCTGGCGCAGCTGCAAAGCAATACATCGCTTGTTGCTGCTTGCCAGACTATCAAGACGACTGGAGAAGGCAAACAAATCAAGACAGGTAAACTTGCCCCTAGTCACAATCTGCTCGAGCTACTGCTAATATGAAGAAGGAAATGCGAATGTAGTGAAAGCGGCCACTAGCGGCGCAAAGTTTATTCGAAGCATGAACGGTGCTGAACAGGCTCTTGGGAACGCGATCTTTGCTGCGGTCGTGGGTGGATTAGCCTTGTTGTTGGTGGCATAAAGAGGAGGCACTCATCTGTTGGTGTATTAAAACGTCGCTCAATCGCCAATGCATTTGCTAGAGCTTACATTGTATCCTTTTGCCGGGGGCTTAAGAAGCTTTTCCTTGAGATACGCCGTGATCTAGTAAAGTTTGGAGAGTCAAAGGTGATATTCAGGCTGAAGAGAACTACTTGAACAGATGATTTCAGTATGTAACGCCTCAATTCAATCGGCGGGTAGAGATCGTAATTTTTTACAGAGACTATTTGATTCACAATAGGCTCATCTCGAAATTATCGCTCGGTTCGAAGTTACCTAACTGAAAATCGATGTAGAATATTATACAACGTAAAGATTTAGCTAAAGGTCAAAAGAGAAAATATTCTGAACCGGCTGGAACCATCACGAAAGAGAAGGGAAAATGTACTTATTTATAGATAATTCAATATCACGTGTAAATACTATTAGTCAGAATCTTGGCAACCGGCATCTTGACATCTACCGGTGCCTCATTCTTCTAGTCTCTCTCGTTGCCGCCCTCAATCCACTCCAGCAATCCCACGGCCTTTGCGCGCTCGAAGTGCTGGAAGATCTCACAGATCCCCTTGTGAAAGACTGCACTTGGCCGCCTTTCTGCGAGCAGACGGACCGCTTATCCAAGGGCAAAGCGTTTGTCAACGGTTGCTAACGACTATTTCCTCTACCCTCTTTGAAGGCGTCTTTTCAAAAGATTGCGCGTATGCAGACGACAATCCTTTGCTGAATACTTCACAAAGCCTTCAGGAGCCCACAGGAATAGGACATCCCGCGCCACAGCGATTTCCTTGAACACCCGGGTCAAGGCGGCAGCCGTCTACTTATAGAAGTCTGCTCGAGCAATCTTCGTTATCCACATCCACTATCTCTCAGACTCGTACCGAACGTCCATACAACCGTAATCATGAGCGCACCACGAGAACTGTCACCCGGAGAGGTAGTAGAACACAACCCGCATGCGCGAGAGGCCGTGGAGTGGTCGCAAAACCTCAACATCCACTTGAAATGTCCAGAGTGCCAGGAGTTCCCTCCAAATCTCATTGAAGAGTTCTCGTCGGGTGACACAGTCTGCGCTTCATGTGGTATGGTTTTGGCAAGTCATGTCGTGGACACTCGATCAGAATGGCGAACTTTCTCGAACGACGATCAAGGCAACGACGACCCTTCCCGTGTCGGTGATGCGGCAAATCCTCTACTAAACGGCTCGCAATTGCAAACTACCATCGCATACGGAAATGGAGACGCCCGAAGCCGAGACTTGAACCGTGTACAGACCAAGGCAAACGCAGAAAAGTCGACCAAGAATCTGCTGGCTGCATACAAGCAAATCTCGACCTTCTGTGCATCCTACCATATTCCGACCCAAGTGGCAGATACGGCGCACGCGCTTTACAAGTTGACGGACGATGCCAAGGCATTCAAGGGCAAGTCTATGGACGGCATCATTGCTTCTGTTATTTTCATCGCCTGCCGTCAGAACAAAGTCCCACGAACGTTCAAAGAAATTACAGCCCTCACAAAGGTGCCCAAGAAAGAGATTGGTCGAACCTTCAAAGCTCTTGAGCGCTTCTTCGTGAAGTATCACAAGGACAACCAAACCAGCGTCAAAGGTGGTGTCATCGCGGCAGAACAAACCTACAACTCTACAAACTCATCACAGGCCTCAGACTTTTGCAGTCGCTTCTGTGCTGTGCTGAACCTGTCGACGAAAGTGGGAATCATGTCTGGTGACCTGGCCAACTACATGCTGCAGAAAGGTGTCCTTGCTGGTCGATCACCTTTGTCGATTGCTGCCGTGTCTATATACATGATGTCACATCTGATGGGTTTCCCGAAGTCAGCCAAGGACATCTCCAAGGCATGCGAGGTCTCCGACGGTACGATTCGTGGTGCATATAAGAACATCTACCCTGACCGCGAGACTCTAATCAAGCCCGACTGGCTGAACGTCGGCGGCAAGATCGAGAACCTTCCGGGCCTTTGAGTTGATTTTTGCCCTTGATCGGATGCGATGGGAGCTGCGCTTTGGGATCCAAGACCGGTTGATTTTCTGGCGTTATGCGAAAATCATTGGCTTAGAACTTCAGCATGCTCGGCCATGACGAAAGTGGTCTCTATGATGTGTCAAAAATTGCCGCCATCATGATTTGTTCTTCGAGGGTCTCGAGCGATAATGTTTGCATTCTTGTATTATTGTTTATTGATTCCCCACGACAGAATGAAACATGCAGGGGATCAGGCGAAGGCTCGGTTAGCGACACGCTTTCCCGAGGTCATGTTCGAGCGATTTGGTTTGGGCGGCATGACTTGGAAGCATGAGAGAAAGAGGACAAAAATATCAATAGGGCAGTTTTTTCTTGTAGCATAGTCAATGCACAAGTTTCTGCATCATGTTGTGTTTTTGAGTGCTTGTTCTCTTTTTGGTTCTAGTCTCCGCCATTGAACCTGGTGAAGTATTGGCTTCGCTTTGGCAAAGTGGCTTAGACGGACAGAGTCATGGGCGAGGCTGGGTATTCCCCTGTGCTGCAAAATGTCTCAAGACATCCGGCCAAAGAGATTCCTGGCTCTGTCGCTTGATATGATGGCTACGTGTGAGACTCGAGGTTGCCCATCCAAAGAATGATGTTAATAACCTGGAAGTTCTCGACCATTCTGGTCTTGCCAGGGAATTATCAATATCAGTCTCCATAGGGGTAGGTTACATTCGGAAGCGGTACTGGTCACTTTTTGGCCATTTAGACTTCAAAGGTATGTTTCAAAGGTGTGTTGTCAATTTCATGCCTGGGATATCATCGTAACTATGCTACAGCTCCTGCTATTCGTTTCAATCATTCATCTCGTACCCCGCGGAGCAGTTGTCGAGTGACATCTACTGTGGTGGGTTCTGCTTGGCGATATCAGCCTCCGCACCGCGCTGAAGTGTCTTTCCCTGGTCGTGCTGCAAGTTGCGCTTCTCCTGCTCAGCGCGATCACCGGTAAGACCTGCGACAGCGCCACCAACGGCACCAGAGACGCGGTCGGAGACACCTGAACCCAAATCGCTCAACTGGCCCTTTGCTTCCTGCTCTTTTCCAGCGGCATTTTGTTTGGCGCCTTCTTGTTTAAGAGATTGGACACCTGTGAGGTTTCCGAGAGATTCTTTAGCAGAACCGATCGTCTGGTTCCATGAGCCGTCGGTGCGGTTTGGGTCGTTCTTGGCGATGCCGCTGGCGGAGATGGAAACGCCGCCGATGCTAGTGCCGGCTTTTGAGAGATCTTTCTCGGCTGCTGCGTGGTCTTTCTTGGCCTCACCCTGGGACTGGAGTGGGTGTATTAGCGGGAAGTCAAATGGTTGATTATAATTTCTTATGCTCATTTTACAATCAATATCGATGGAGTTCTGGCGATTTGATCTCTGGCGACTTGATCTTACAACATCGCTAGAAAATGATCGACATCGGCCATGGGCTGAGCACCTCTATTTCGAATGTGTCCATGAAAAGGATAAGGAACATACCTGATCAGCCGTGTTACCCGTCAAAGAACCGATGGCAGACTGGACAGCGCCAGTTGCACTATCGACGTATGACTGAAGAGTCGATGGAGGAGCGGTGTTCTTGTTGTCTGACATCTGTAAAGCCTTAGTTGGTCGAGCAGTACTTTGCATGGATTTGGAAGAATCAACAGTTCTTGACGGTGTATATCCTCGGAAGTATCACTACAAGAATCACCACATGCAGTTCATAGCACACAGGGGATTGCTCTTCCACATACCCTATCAATACTTCTTGACGGGCTCCATTTGGAGTGTGAGACTTGTAGGAGACTTGACATACCTTGATTGTGGTTGTGCTTGTGGGTGTTTGTAAGGTTTAATTGTTTGGTAGGTGATTGTAATTGAGTAGTTGATGGTTGGATGGGAAAACCGAGAGTCGAGCGGTCTCAAGCTTATATAGGTAGACAGATATCGCTCGTTGCTGCCATGTTTCTCCCGGCCTTTCCTTTAGGCCCACAGCCTTCTTGAATTATGACGTATATGGTGGCTGCCCAAGCCAAAGGCTGGACCCGCTCCGAGCCTCCGAGACTAGTTGCGTACAGTACGGAGGTAATATGGAAGGACCCACTGGGCCACCAACCAGAAAATTTGTAGCCACCAGCTCCTCACAACAACAACACATTTACCTGATTTCAGCTCACCGCTGTTCATCACCACTACTACTGCCCGGCGTAGCATATATACTGCTACGCGCTTCCATTTTACCCACAAGCCACCGCATTGGAGTCCGCGGCCTTCACTGCCTTTGAAAAATCCCTCAGACACCTGTCATTCTTCGTTCCGACCCCAACATTCCCCCGTTTGAAAGTCCCTCAAGCAGACTGTCGGCTCTTGCTTCTTGCGCCCGACTCATATAACCCCTTGATCTCCTCGACTCCTCAGCTGCCGCATAGGACGTACTCTGGACTTCTTCCTCAGTTCGAGGAAGAGAGTCGAGGCCCTCGTCCACTGCTGAGCCTTAACTACGAGCCTTTCCGACCTCCCTAAGACCTTCTCGCAGGCCCCGGATCAATTTAAAAAACTTTTCTACCCAGAAATAACTCTACCAGGACCTTTGCGCCTGGTTATGGCACCTTCGGCTCTCTCGATTTTCGACGAATATCCAACCAATTTAAATATACCGGAAACGGTCAAGTCGTTTGAGAGTTCCCCCATCAATCATGGCGGTCACCACAGCAAATCAGAAGCACATCAATTGATCAGCAATGCGCTCAAAACCCGCATCGATAATGTTGATCACGACACTTGCGAAGTAGGCGATGAGGATGCCTTCTACGTAGCCGACCTCGGCGAGGTCTACCGCCAGCATATGCGCTGGAAACGTTGCTTGCCTCGCGTCAAGCCTCATTATGGTCAGTAGTGTCTACCTCCCCATTTGACTCCAAACTAACTGCCACTTAGCCGTCAAATGCAACCCTGACCCACAGGTTTTGCGCCTCCTAGCCGAACTAGGCACCGGCTTCGACTGTGCATCCAAAGGCGAGATTGAACAAGTTTTGGGCATGGGAATCGAGGCATCTCGTATTATCTATGCTCAGCCATGCAAGACCAAATCTCATCTTCGCTATGCTGCCAAATCCGGCGTCAAGCAGATGACTTTCGATAACGTGGATGAGCTCTACAAGGCCAAGCAACTTTTCCCTGGCGCTGAACTGTTTCTTCGCATCTCCACGGATGATTCGGCCAGCTTGTGCCAGTTGAGCCTCAAGTTCGGAGCCGCTCTTCATTGCGTCCGAGAACTTCTCGAGTTGGCCCGCTCTTTGGACTTGAACGTTGTTGGAGTGGCTTTCCATGTTGGGTCTGGTGCTTCCGACCCAGGAGCTTTTCTTAAAGCGGTTCGAGATGCGAAGTCTGTCTTCGACATGGCAGCTGAGCTCGACTTCAACATGCACACTCTTGATGTTGGAGGTGGCTTCTGTACGGAGACATTCGAGCAGATGGCTGGTGTCTTGGCTGAGGCTTTGGACATTTACTTTCCACCACACATTCGTGTGATCGGAGAGCCAGGCCGATACTATGTGTCGAGCGCATTTACCCTGGCATGCCATGTCATTGCGCGTCGTCCAGTCTACGACCCAACTTTGGATATCACCTCATACATGCTTTACCTCAACGACGGCGTTTACGGTAACTTCTCCAGCATCATCTTCGATCACCAAAACCCCATCCCTCGGATCTTGAAAGCTGGTCAGACGTTCATGTACGGCTCTGCAAAGAGCGGTTATGATACTCCTACCGCCACCGAATATTCAATCTGGGGCCCAACCTGCGATGGCATTGATGTTATTAGCAAGTCTTGCTCGTTCTCCAACGTTATCGATATTGGTGACTGGATGTACTTTGAGGATATGGGAGGTGAGTTTTTCCCGCCTGCCAATTTATTGCCACAAGCTAATCGTCCTAGCTTACACCAAATGTTCTGCGACCCGTTTCAACGGCTTTACAGACCAACACGATGTAGTTTATGTGTCGAGCGAGGCAGGTGCCGCAGCACTCCTCGGTCTCTGAAAAACTCTTTTGTGCGGATATTCTTGGTTTTTGAATTGAACTGGAACTTGAGAAGTGGATGTTTTGCGCTTAGACTTTCGTTCGGCAGTAGATGGTGTACATATTTTGGTGGATATTGGTATAAGACATAGAGACATTCGCTTAGTACAGAAATACCACAGTCGCTTAGCATTTCGTGCCTTGTAGCCTCGATGTCGATGAATATCGGAAGACTAGTGCCATGTTTTCATAACTGCTATGTAGGAGGTTGACGATATCAATCTCAAGGTTAGTGAATGACTGTGATACTGAAGATATATCATTACTTTCTTGTAAGCGACTGGCCCACTCGGCTGCCTTGAAAATCGAGTACAAAAGACGCATTCGAAGTGGTTGATTGGAACTTCAGCCTAATGCAACCCGCATGTCGCCACTCGCCGTGCAGGGGTTTTGCGCTCCCTCAGCTGCATCTCGAATTCGCAGAATGCTGCCTGCGAGAATGGGAACAACCCCATCATGTTATAACGTACGGACCCGCCTTCTCCATGGACCTGTATCTTGAGGTTCTTCTTGCCCTCTTCGATGATGGGTCATTCGATGTCGGATGAAAGCCCATCTGAAGATATCTCTTCGGAGCTTCTGTCATCACCACCAGCCGCCGGCGATGGAGGATTTCCCGAAGATTCATGGGACGAAGAGCTCTCTGAGCTAGTCCTTGATCTCGAAGCTGCTACACTGGAGCCGACTGTCACGGCGATGCCTCCTTCTGCCATCGATTTCGACAATGCTACTCCTCGAGAGGTTCTTGAGCGCGTGTTGAGCCTGATCTCTTCACCTTCAAGCCGCCATTATGAACGCTATGGAGAATTTGCAACCAAGGATACAGAAGAATTGAGCCATTTGCTCATGAGCTGCCTACGACCGGAAGTGGCTGCATTGGTCGAATCGCACAATACTTCATCGGTCACACAGTATGCGCAAGCTTCTGTTCTTATGCTATCCACAACATCTAACACCCTCTCAGAGTAGCCTCCCTCGGCGGTGACCTTCAATACCGTGGCCGTGCCATCTATCTCCATATCGTAACGCTTCCAAATGGCGAGAACTGGTACTACATTGGTCAAGCCTGGAATCTCTACCATCGCATCTACAACCAACACCGCAATTTCCGCTACCGGCGCGATCACGTCTCGTTCCATAACTACATTGTAGACCGCAGCAGCAAAGACATGTTCGTCGTGCTGGCTACCCTCACAAAACCAGTCGAGAAATCAGATCTTGTACTGAACGTGCTCGAAACATGGTGCTGTCTCCTTTTCCGCAGTCTACCCAAAGCCACACTTGAGGAATGGCTAGGCACCGAGTTGGAAGAAGGCATACCGAGTTTGAACATCGCATTGCCGTTGGACACGGGGGATGAGATGGCTAGTAAGACTGCTTTTGAGCTGTTGAAGCATTCGGAGGAGGTGTTGGCGAGGGAGTATTATTGGGATATGAAGAAGGGGAGGCTGAGAGCGAAGCCTGCTGTTGCTCCGTTGCCGAAGGCAATTATGAGGAGTGTGCAGGTTGTGCAGGGGAAACAGGCTGTAGATTTTGGGTCTATGGCTGTGGGTGGGATGATTGGGTTTTGCGTTGCTGCGTTGTTCTTCTCGAGGAGAGCCTTTGGAAAGCGATAGATATCGTCGGTATTGTCTTGGATTGGCAATTAGGGATCGCTGTATGCCGTATCTCGATCACCTAGAACACTCTGGTCCTTTAGACAGGACATTACTATGGTAGAAGCCCAAAAGAACGTTAATTGTGATCCTTGTCCGGGTCAGTGCGCGAGGTCGTCTTTCTTTTGCATCTTCGCGAGACCTGAATATTTTTTCTCCGGATCTTTTATATCTTCTTCGCCTCTTCTTTCTCTTTCGAAAGAACCTATTTTTTGTATACTTGTAGCTTGTTGGGTGTGGTTTGACGAGGGAGGAGACAAGGGGTCCCGGATTAACGTTCTTTAGGGCGGATACCATAGTATGCATGATGGTGTGTACGAGTGACAAATGCCGAAGTCTGTGCCGCCAAATCCTATGCTCAGCACTTCAGCGGCCCGGCGAACCTTCAAGATGATGGATTAATATGACAAGTTTTAATCGACGATCTCTGATTGTATCTTACAGATTCTGTACCTGGATGAGTGGAGACGCCGTAGATCTCACAGCGTCAGGGGTAGTAAGTAATACTGTTTCGACTTGACTTGTACAACTTCCTCCTATAGCCAAGATATCTACTCTTGTTGATACCTTCACTCCCCTTCCAAAGACTGATCAGGGGCCCAGTCTCGTCAGTCATTTCTTTACAAACGCCACTGATGTTTGTGATTGGAGCGGAGGCCTCGGAAGCAAACAACAAGCCTTTTCTCCCTTTGAGTCTGCGCGACAAAAGGCCCAAACAAGCTTTGACTAGAGATGCTTAACTCGCTCTCACTTAACCCACCACAGCAAGCCCTCATGATCATGCACACGCCGCAATCGTCATACCGCCTGCTAATTTAGAGTACTGTCTGCTTAGCCTTGGTCTTGGTCTTGGTCTCAATTTATATCTCAATATCTTCAGCATGTTCCTTTCCACCTCGTCTGCTTGACACTCCAACCCCTCTCCACCTCATCTTCACGCCCAACACAACCTGTAACAACTAGCCATGCCAAGCGTCTGACCGAGCCATAGGAGTAATCATCCCGAACTGCTGACTAACATTGTGTTCTTGCAATCTGCCGACAAGGGAACCACTTTGTGTGAGATCGGACGCAAGGTTCTGCCGGCCATCTTCCAAATCAACGTCTCCGTCGCTCTTGTCCGCCGTCGTTATCTCGGCCAACCCTTCCTACGATCAATCTATTCTAACAACTTGGTTGTCGTGCAAAGCGTGTTTCTCCCACTTCTTCGCGCCACAACCTTACTTGGACGTTGCATCGCACAATGCCCGTCTTCTTCTCGCTCGACCCAAACTTCTTCAGGAAACACGTTAATTCGTGTACGATCCAAAATGGTACTACCGTCTACTCCAACCATTCGATACCGGAAGACTGCAGCTGCGTTGCACCCATCGCGGCCGACCCGGATTTCGCGGGACCTGGCATTTTAGCTTCTTTCATATTCTTTGCGTGGTTGACCATTGCTGTTGCGACGGTGCCGGCTTTTTATGCGATAAGGCGGTCTTGGAGGAACAATGCGACGAGGAAGAAGAGGAGGATACGGATGTTCTTGGCCGAGGTGTTGGAGGTGCAGGTGCACGACAAGGCGAAAAAGGAACCCCCGGGTAACATTGCAAGAGACGAGCCAGGTATGTTCGCTTCATGATACACGGAGGATTCTGGCAAATCGCGCAGAAGTTCGCCAGAACATGGTCGCTTCAAATCTATAGAAGGTGGCACTAATTGTGTACAGTACCACTCGATCATGGCGCACGCACGTCAACCCTTAGCTCGGATGGAGATAGTACGATGGAACCTGAGCTGAAGGCAAATTCACCAGAGGGCATTGATTCGACCTACTCGTCTCCAGGATTAACAATAGAGCCGCGACCTCTAACAATCGCAAAGAGACTACTCGCATCCTTGACAGATATCCAGGCCATCACAGGTCTCTCTATCATTCTCACCGGCATGGCTCGCTATCCTGCCATATCTTATTACCACGAACAATTCGCCTCGAACCTTTGGTGGCTCACCCTCAACTCGCTCTGGGTCTCGCGCATCGACTACAACGACAACTCGCCACGCATGTCAACGTGGCGGATGCAAATTCGCCGTATTACCATTGCTTGTTCAGTAATCATAGCAGCAGCTTTCCAGATTCTTATCGCGCTTCGAGAGGACAATCACTGGGATCCACTCAAACCAGGACGGTGCTATGTTCGGGACTCACTCGGAAGTGACATTGGTCAGAACTTATTCTGGTTCATTGGAACTTGCATTTACGGGATTGTTCTTATCCTCGGTCTCACGAGACGAACTCGGGATTGGTACGCTCTTCAAATCGTGGGACGGATCGAACCATCCCTCAATGCCATGTGGACGTGGACACGAGCGGCGGATCGTCATCTCAAGAGGTACAATGCGGAGCAACAAGCTCTGGAAAACCGTAGTACAAGAGACGGATTCTTCAAGCATCAGGCCACGAATGCGATCCTCACCGTCAAACTCGTTTCCTACACACTGGCATTCATAACATGGTGGTGTCTCGTCCAATTCCTGTCCATCTGGTCCTCGGGCACTGGATCCCATGCCGTGGAGTTGGCTGTCTATACCGTGTTCGCGGCAGCGAATACGTGGTGGGTCATCGCCATCAAGGTTGATAACATACACTTGATCCAGGGCAACGAGAGAAAATGGACTTTCGGACAGATGTTGCCTTGTGCTCTCGCGGTCCTGGTACTTTTCTATTTCTTCGATTCTTTGGATGAGGTTCCCATCACTTCGAGCAGATTGAGCGACGTGGAGACGCAGAGGGGGACTGAGGTGCCTAAGAGGGAGTGATGATTTTTTTTTTGGTTGTTTGGGATGAGTGGGCGGTACTTTTCTTGGCGTTTTGGATGGGGGCTGGGGCATTCTTCACGTCGTTTGGATGGCATGACTTGGGCGATGATACCACACAGCGTTTTTTTTTCACATTTTTGGCGTTGGGGTTTTTGTCGATGGTTTCGACGGCCCTGGGGCTTTTGCAGGGTTCATAATGTAATTACGATTGATGTGTGATGCACTTTGTTGGTTCCTTTGTTGCCTGCATGATTGCGCGATGAAGGGTTTTTCTGGGTGATGCCGTTTGTTTTTGCTGGGTGAGGCTTTCTGTAGTGGGGCTTTTTAGCTGGATTTGGATTTGGGTTTGTGATTGTTGATGTTTGTGATTGTCGATATTAGATATTGGATGTTCAATGTTCGATGTTCGATGTTCGATGTTGGATTGTCGATTGTCGATTGTCGATCATGAGGCTCTCCCGTCCGTTCTGTAGCCGTCTAGCGTGCATCGATCATAAGTCGATTGTCGATCTTGAGGCTCTGCGTTTGTCGATTATCGATTGTCGATCTTGAGGCTATGTGTTTGTGTTTGTTTTCTTGTCCATCTAGTTCCGGACGTGTCGGGAGTGTGACTGTGACGTGGGTGGTTTGCTGTTTTGGGGGTTTTAATGCGTGGATTGGTGGATGGATGGATCTTATTCTTTCTGGGTTATTCTGGGAGGGTGTCTTTGGGGGGTTTGGGGCGGTGAGAGGGATGGGATGGGTTGGGATGGGTTGGATTTGGGGATTTGGGGATTTCATAACTACTATTCTTCGCTATCGAAGGGGTAAGCTGACAAACTGATAGAGGGTAAACGATCTTATTTAACAAAGTGCTTTTCATCTCCTGTTTTGAATATCACTTGTACCGAGCATTGTTGGTTGTTTTTGATCTATGACATCTAAACCAATTTTTTTTTCTCCTTGGATGTATTAGAGCGGGAGCGGAGTCTTACTAGAGAAGAGAGTTTTGAGAGGGGTTTGTTACGTCGAGGGGGAGGTTGGGTGTAAAGTGGTAGTTGGAGATTGAGGTTGAGATTTTGCTTGGGAAAATAAGAGAACGAATCAGTGTAAAGACTCTGACAGCCTTATATAGCGAATAAGAGTCGTTTAAATGTAGTGGATAATTCCAACTGGATTGGTGCCGCCGATTCTCTCGCCAGGTATACTAGGAGGCCGCCAATCTCCAGCTGTATTTCTATTCTGTGTTGGTGACAGAATTCAGTCAATAGGAAGAAGATCCAAATGATGGAACCCTGCCTACATTCCCGCATGCTCACCCTCCTGCTAATACTCCCGACGAGCTTTGTCCCATTTGCCAATCTCTAAATCGGCAGATGCAAACTACCAGTACATCAGGTCACCACGAACCCCAGCAAATTCTACCATCGGATCTGGACCCTCACCATCTTTGTGCTGTTTAGGGTCCACTATCGATCTTGGTACCCTGAAGCGCAAGCAATCTCGTCCTAGGAATATGATCTCCGCTTGGGTGCTTGTTTCGGTGGTATCTTGGCCTGTCTTGACTGTGACGGGAATGGCGTCCAGTGATCTTCTCTTGGGGAATTGGAAGGGCAGGATGGTGCCTTTTGAGAGTTTGATTCTCCAGTGTATGGATGTGTCGTTCTCATCATCTGTGTCGCTATCATCGTATGTGTCGAAGTAGCTCGGAGAACGAGGTTCGTCTCCTTTGTTGGTTTCATCACTTCCGTCTACTTTATCGCTGTCGCCTGCTTTGTCTGTGTTAGCTTTCACATACTGCCCCCTTTCTTCTCGCTTTCTTGTACCTTGGATGTCGCATTCGTTGGCTTCCATCTCGCTTGGATGGATTGCATGGTCAGCGTCCAAACCTTCCTTGGAATGCCTCAACTGATTTTCAGTGATCCGGATCCTGTACCATTCATCATGGGACCAGTACCCGAGCTTCAGACATTCCTCGACATTGTAGAGATCCCAAGTACCTGTCAATTTGCCCACACGCTTGGCTTTCTTCCCTTTCTGTTGGCGTTTGATAATCCGAGCGGCAGCATGGTCTACAATAGCGACTTTCTGTTTCAAGAGCTTGGCTTCTGCTATAGCGCGCTCCGCGCCGTCCCACGATATACTATATGAGTGTGATTCTTGCCCTTCACTCCAAGCGTCGGAAATCTCCTCGGCCTCTTCATCACAGCAGCAGACATCAGGACCGTACCAAACATGATCCTCGGGAGCACGAGGGTTACACTCGAAGCAGTATTTTCCAGGGTGCGACTCAATGCACCGTTTCAACTCTTCTCGCTTAGTAAATTCGCCCTTCGTTACACCAGCCTCTATGACTGCTTGCAGGCGCTTGATTTTGTATTCATGTCGGAGATCGCGAGCTGTTGTTCGGTAAGGTCCATAGCGTTCAGAGCCTGCTGCAGAGCTGTGCTTTTCTACTGTCCATTTGTTCCATCTTTTGTCCCTAGCCTTTTGTCGTGCTTTCATCTCTCGGTCGCGTCTTGCGAGTTCAGCGGCAAATTCGGCCTTGCGTTGTCGCTTTTGCTCAGTCGATGCCCGTTTACGTTTCTGCGGTATTGGCGCCATTCTGAAGTCCGTATCAATTAGTGGACGCAGTCTAATGGAGAACGTTGGACCTGCCTTTGCTGCGGATGTGCCTTTGCTGATTCAACGCTCGCCTGTTCTGTGAGCGAGAGATGGCTTGAGCTGTGTGGAAAAGATTATGCGGTTCAGTCCCGAGTGTTGACTCGAGATTTCTGTTGAAATGCAAGCAGGATAACACACCATGTCAACAACATGTGTTCAGGCGAGGAGCTAGGCTTGACGGAACATTAGTCTCTTCCAGTCATTCAACATCCGTGAGTTCTCGCTTTCTCTCAGCCATGGCAGCCTTCGTAAAACGAATGTCAGCAAACTCGATGAAGTGCAAGCCAGGCCGCTCTGAATACACGAATGAAGCAGGCACTCTCAGCCCTAAGACGGTCTTGACCTAAGGAAGCGATTTCCGCTTTGAAGCTGGATTTACCCATTTTTCGCCATACGGGCCTCCATGTCTCATATTGACCGAAATTGGAGTAAGAGATCGATGCATAGGTAAGTGGAACGGGGTAATGTCGCCGCTCTCCTCTCTAAGATCCCAATTCAGAAACTGATATATGTTGCCATGTTTGTTTTGTTTCAACTCCCCGTTCTACTCCCTCAAGTGTTCCTGATCAGATTCGAGATATTCCAGGGCGTAGTTTGAGATTTGTATGCGAAAATACTCGCCGTCAGGTCCAGACTTTAGATAAAAATTGGAATTGTACAGATTCCAGGTTCCTTTGAGGCCTCGAACATATTACACCCCCTCCTTCCTGGCTTTTCACACTCTTCGAGATCTGCAGCAGCGCCCTCTACGATGGATATTCGTTCTCACGGCCACTTGTTTGTACCTATGGCTTCCCTCTCTAGATACCAAACCCAAGAATAAGTATCTAACTAATTGCCATTGGACGTCGCAGATCCATCCCGCCATTCTCTGTCAGAAGGAGTCGGATTCCAGGACGCATGTGCCCCTTTCCGTTCGTATTTAATCTTGTAGCGGTGTCGAGGGTTGCATTTGCTGCAGGAGAACCATGGGTCATCCTTCGGACAAACGACTGTAGCTTCTTCCTCAGCCATATTGTGCATTATCCTTGCCCGAGTGCGCTGGGCCTTCCACTCGCGCCGTGGCTGCCTTGCGGCTTCTCGATCACATCGTGATCCAGTCCTCAAGCTGCTTATATTTAGAATTCATTTTAGACTTTGTCGTGGCGATGATCCCACATAGATAGAAGTCGAAGAGGTTAACGAGAGTGCTCTTTCCTGACCTTACGAGGGCGTATGACATCCCGCTCAGTCGTAGTCTTCTTACGCAAAAATTGGCTTTCTTTGCCATCCGCTACTCGTTGATTGCTTTCTCCACCCTTTCCGAAGCTTCGAAAGCTCTGTGTGCAAATACTTCTCCAGAGCCGTGCCATCTCTTACTATCTGATCTGCTCTTGCTTTGGCTCAATTCCATCCATACAACTACGCTAGGGTGAGACCATCGAGACTTCATTGCTGGAAAATCGCAGGATCCGTGAACGTTGTCGCTGTGCTGGTAATTACTTGTCTTTTGCTATCGCTTGAGATTATATTTTACGTTCCTCTGCGTTGCGTTTCCCATTGAGGAAATGGTTCAAAGGAGATAGCAATTGGGATAAGTTCGTCAGATGAGAAAGTTCGAGATAATCAGGATAAAGTGTCATGATCACATCTTAGTGGATGAGGGAATGCAGAGAAATATATGTTGGAATATCCATGATTCGGGTTCGTGGACGCGGTGTAAATTAGATTAGATTAGATTAGATTAAAGATTGCCCCTATCTTTAGATTCTCCTCTTTCTTCCTGCTGACACGATCTTCAAATTTAATCCTTCGAAGTTCCTCTCTTTTTTTATCATCTTTCTCATCACGTCAATTCGTTAACACTGATGCCGGTACTGAGAGTTGACGAGCTGTGCATAAAAAGTCTGTGGAACTGGGGTCATGAATGATTGACTACTATATACACACATCTTCCTTCACAACGATCACTCAATGCCCAGCCATAGTAGTCGCAGCATACTCATAGTAAGTTTCTGAAGAGGACTTTCTTAACCTCTTTCCCCAAGCAATCATTGCCACAAACGTTCCCGTACAGAACAGTGAGATCATACCCACTGCGACAAATGTCTTCTCCAATCCTTGCGCCGAGATCCAAGGCGTGATAGCGTACGAGAAGCCAAATCCAAGAGTATTACGGATGATGATGACGATGATCATAGTTTCACCAGCGATGTCTTTGAAGCAGTCAACTGTGTAGGCTAGGGAGGTTGAACTGTTGCAAACAAGGCCGAACGCCATGATCCCGATGCCGAACATCAAGCCTGTTCTTGTTAGTTGCAGTCAAACCCAAAAGAATAAACGAAACATGAAGGCTTTGATATTCTGGACAACGGGCAACTTACCCATGAAATGCACGCCCTTTGCTGCTCCGACACCCCACAGTATCAGCCCAGATGTCGCCATCAGGCCAGAAAAAGCGAGAGTCCAAAGGCGATGCTCCGGCTCTCGTACACCTCCATTGCGGCGCGCAAAGTACAAGGCAACTTTGTCTCCAAACCAGCCAGCAAAGATGCAAGCAAGTGCAGCACCAATCGATGGCGCAAGATATGCTGTTCCGACCATACTGGCCTTGAAGTTGTAAGGTTTCGCTGTCAGAATCAACGACATCGTCGCATTGAGAACGTTGTACCAGGAAAGATTGGTGCCATAGAGGAATCCCGCCCATGTGACGTTGGGGAATTTAAAGAAGATGACGAGAGGTCGCCACATCATAGTCAAATGCTCCTTTGGCGTTGGCCGGTTTGGCCACGCAACGAAAAGGTTCAGTTTCTGGAGATAGGTGCGTTCAGGCATGAAGGTTCCTCGAATCGGGGACTGGCTGCGGCTTGATGTATTTGTGATGGCAATGTCGCCGGATTGACCAGCTTCTTTGGCTTTCTCGGACATCTCATTTCTGGTTTGGTGGCCCACAGTGACCCCTTCGATGATACTGTCATCCACGCCTTCAACCGTGCTCCTGAAGTACATTGTTTCTTCCATCGTGAAGAAGAGCAGAACAGTGGCGCACGCAAGCACAATCGTACCAAACCATATAACAGCATGCCATCCCATGGCGTCATAAATGAAGCCAGCCATGAATGGTGCGAGAAAGTTGGAGCCGAATAATACGAACGTGTAAATGGCCATGTAGGTACCACGTTCGTGCGCGAAAAACAGATCAGGTACCGAGACCTCTGGCAGCGATTCCACTGGAGAAGCCAAAATGCCAAGGATAATGCGATGCGCATACCATACTCCAGGAGAGGAAGAATAGATCGTCCAGATCATTGGTCCGATGGATAAAAGAGCAGAGATGATGTAGACCCCGCGTCGCCCATAAGTCAGCGCGATTGGCTGCCAGATGAGACAGCCCCATCCTAGAAAGAGGAACATCAATCCCGTCCCGGTGTTGAGTTCTGCAACTGTGATGGTTGTGCTTGCGGCGATTTGTGTCAAGATTGAGTACTGGCATGTTGCTGCGATACCAATCGCCAAGACGTATATATACACGGTGCCGATTGCTGCGTATTTCCTCCATTTAGGCCAATTCAGGGGATCTTGTGGGTCGCGTGTCGGAGTAGGATGGAGAACGATATCAGCTTGGAGTTCGTGGTCATCGACCAGGTGAATCGTACCTGGGACAGCAGAAGTGTCCGTCATCTTGGACGATTCTCGCTGCAGTACCGTAGTAGACTGATAGCGTATCTCGAGACCTCACAGAATTGGTGTTGAAAGATTTGTGGCGATTCTTGAAAAGCAATTCGCTAGCAGACTTGCGATTTCGAGCTGAATCAAAGTGTATTACAATAGATCCAGCTCTCAGTTAAGTTTGATGCAGGTTGCCTACCAATAATATATCGGAAGGTTCTGGACGCGCTAGAGATGGGAAGGAGAAGCGCAATTGAAAGAGATGGAAGCAAGATGGCTCTTCTCACCTAGCGATTTCATGGTGTACTTACTGGACTTCACCAGAAGAAGATAAAAGCGCTCATCTCCGCTTTCCCTGTGAAGATCGAGGTCGACGATTCATGGTGTTGATTGTCAAGCGTGGTAAACAGGGAAGGGCTCCGTATCTATATTAATATTCGGGTGAGCATGAACTCCGATACTGCAGCCACTCGCTCATGATTGCAACTTTGGCACGACGGAACCAATGATGATGGAGCTTTGTAATAGCTGAACTGATTTAACGGATTCCTTATCGAAAGCAGAGAGATCGACGGTCCCACTTAAACACCATCAAGGATATTATATCCACCTCCACCTTGTTTGTTCCTCTGGCCCTTATCATGGCAATCAACCAATGACAGGATACCTTATTATTATTACCTTTCCGTAGCCATCAAGCAATCATGCTATTGATAGCTGATAATTCAGACTAACCACAGTGCGGCTGCGGATTCATTAGCGGAACACAGAGCCGACTCGATGTCTTTTTTCGAACACACGATCCGTTGAGAAGGAAATATAAAGCGGGGTTCGAGTTTCGCCAGCGTGTTTTCCCAAGCCACATCTCATAATCCACGGTGCAAATTGAAACCATCGTGCAAGGGCGCGCACAGTACGAAGCCGAAACCAGTAGATCGCGTCTTCGAAACTCCAGCAATCGTGGGCCCCAAATCGCAGGAAATCTCGCGCCGTGTTAGTGTCTAGCAAGCCAAGGATATATCGAAAGTAGTGAGAACTCCCAAGCTTCATTCTTCATCATACTTCTCTTCCCCTAGATCAAAGAAGAATGGCGAACCCCAATGCCGCTTCCTCCGCCCCAAAACAACAACTTGTCAAAAGACCATGGCAGGTGGTAGCTTCCGAGCAACAGAAACTCAGAGACTCTCAGATTCCGAAGGAATGGATTCTCGAATGTTTGCCGGATGAGTCAGTGGCAAACGTTATGAATATCCCGTACACGTGCGGTCTCATGACGGAGAAGGAACTAGCGCTCACGGAAAAGGACGCCACAGATCTGCTTGCGCTGATGGCGAGGGGAGAACTGAAAAGTTATGACTTGACTTTGGCTTTCTGTAAAAGAGCGGCCATTGCTCAGCAACTGGTAAGTGGTCCATTTCCTGCCAATTTTGGATTTGATAATCCAAGATCAGTTTCTGGCGACTCTTGAGACTAAGATTGACAGCAATATGTTGCCGTATCGATTTTAGAGAGGCGATTAAGATAGATGAAGAAGCCTGTGATTCCAAGATGCATACTTACCTGATAGTAGGTCAACTGTCTCACCCAAGCGTTCTTTGACGAGGCGCTCGAGCATGCGAAAGAGCTCGATAGTATTTTCCAACAGACCGGAAAACCAGTTGGGCCTTATCATGGCCTTCCCTTCTCCATCAAAGACCAGTTCAACATCAAAGGAAAACAGTCTTCAGCTGGATACATTGCCTGGGTCGATAACATAGCAGAAGAGGATGCGCCTGTGATTAAAATTCTGCGAGATGCCGGAGCTGTCTTTTTTTGTAAGACCAATAACCCGCAGACACTCATGCATCTTGAAACGAATTCGAATGGTACACTGGCTCCACCAATCTTTTGAAGCTCTCACTGATTTATCGATAGTGCATGGCAGGACTTTGAACCCGTTCAACCGAAGACTCACACCTGGTGGATCTTCCGGTGGAGAGGGGGCTCTTGTTGGCTTTCGTGGCTCACCTATCGGACTTGGAGCTGACGGTGGTGGCAGCATTCGTTCTCCAGCAGCCAATAACGGTCTTTTCGGTATGAAACAAACAAGTGGTCGAGTGCCTTTGAGAGGTTGTACCCTGTCAATGACGGGCTGTACTTCATTCCCAGTGGTCGTCGGTCCGATTTGCCGCAGTGCCAGAGACAATGAGCACTTCCTAAGGACGATTATTGGCGCCGAGCCGAGCCGGACGGAGCAAGATCTTGTCCCTTTACCATGGCGACCTGTCTCCTTTGATAGAAAGATCAAGATTGGAATTATGGCTGATGATGGTGTCGTTCGCCCACATCCCCCAGTACTTGCTGCCGTCGAGGCGACCAAGAAGGTGCTTGCGGCTCATCCCACATTTGAGGTGGCCGATTGGACTCCTTGGAGACACGGTGAGGGCTATGACATCGTTCGACAACTGTATTTCCAAGATGGAGGTGCTGAAAATTACAGCATCATGGCCGAGACTGGCGAACCTCCCCTTCCATTGTCCGACTGGGTTATGAAAGAGAGCCACACCAAGAAGTTTACCATCGACGAGGCTTGGGTGCTCAATGACAAGCGTGATACTTTCCGGAGTAAGTTGCTGCCATCTATTACGATCGTACAATCATTTGTACTGACACTCCCAGACGAGTTCACCAAATATTGGCTTTCTGTACCTGATGCACCGGACTTCATCATTTGTCCAGTAGGACCATCAGCCGCTCCACTCCATGACACTGCTCGATATTGGGGATACACAGCAATATTCAATCTCCTTGATTTTCCAGCCTGTACATTTCCTACCGGCCTGCTCTGCTCTGCTGATCAGCACCCGGTTGATGCATCGTACAAGCCTAGAGATAACGAGTTTGATGCATACAATTGGTCAAATTATGATCCTCTTGCTTTTGAAGGTGCGCCTGTCTGTTTGCAAATTGTTGGCAAGAAGTGGGAGTGCGAGCGCGTTATGAAAGCGGCGGAGCTGGTGAGCGAAGCATTAGGGTCTGGATATAAGCCCACTCTGTAAGAAAGATTTGCCATTCTGCTCAGGGGTTTTTGTTGTTGAAATGATGTCAAGTCCTCGATGGTGAAGATGACGGCATCAAGTTCGGAATTGTACGGAAGTTTTGCTTCGATTCCACGCCTTTCCTAATCGAGGTGACGCGACGCTTAGCGTGTTATTTTGGCTTCAGCCTCGTGTCCCATTCACCTCCAACTCCAATCTTGCCGGTACATTTCTAAACCCTTTGTACCCCGACACTGCAAAGCCATATGGACTGGCTTTTTGATCTCTACATATCCGCGTCAATACAATATCCTCCATCTCAAGTACGACACTTTACAAGCTCTAGCAGTCGTCACAGAGATCGGAGGAGAGCTCCCGAACTATAAAATCCTTAATAAAGCGTTCTCCGCCAAAGCTACGTCTCTCCTGTCTAGATACCGCAGAGATGTTTATGACTTGAATTGGTCCCCAGCCATTGCTACCGGATTCAAAGCCGAAAAGAACGAGAGATTGCACTTGGAAGTCGTGGAAATCTATCTTCGCAATCTAGTCCAGGATTTAAAGACCAGTCAGCTAGAAAAAGAGACTATGTCATAGAAGATGAATGCTATGGAGGCAAAGAAAGCCAAACGGGATAAGGAAATCGTCGAAGAGCCAACTGGTTCGAGCAGGGCGTTGACTAAAACGATTGCACAAGCTACAAAAATCGCAGAGACGGAAAAGGCACTGGCTAATACGAGAGCGAGAATTGCAGAGCTTGAAAAGGAGAACATTGTTGTTCAAAGTCAGAGGCGGGCAAGAGAGGATGATGGTGAAGCGGCCCCTGGAGAAAGTGCTATGCGAAATAATAGACAACTTGATGCTTTGGGAATGTTCAGACAATCTTTGAAGCAGCCTAGGACGAGCGAAGCTTCGAACATTGGTCCCTCATGATTGGGCGTGATTCTTTCTTCTCTTGTGCGAGTTCGTTGTTCAGTTTTCGAAATAGAAGAATATGGATGATTCTGCAGTTTCCAATCGATAGACATGATCAATTACCCAAATGGCGACTTCGATGTGTTCTGACCATAGCGACTCGAGGGATTGTTCTTGAGTTTCGACTTGACAACGATCAGCACCAGCGATAGGGGTAAGGCCAAAGCTCAAAGCCTTGCCTAATTAGGATCACGCGTCTAGCGCGACTTTGCTTAATTGCTTAAATCTATTCTCTCTCCCCAAACATCACTTCTCACCTTCATTCACGCGTCTTCTTGTCTCTAATTTCTTTGAACCAACGCTACTGTCATTATCTGTTTAGCATTTCAACACCACGATCTATTCTCACTTCGATTCACAGCACTCTCTCCTTCTATCATCGATATGGAGTTTTCGGTTCCAGAACTCGATTGGGACTTTGAACGTCGAGCCTGGCCTTTGGAATTCTCGTATGCGAATGCCATGTTCTCTTGTATTACGCAATTAATGTAACAGGCTAACTCCCATTTCAGTGCTTACCATCATGTCTCGGAGATGATTACCATTAGCAGCGACGACGGGGATCAGTGTCACGTCCATGGATACATTCTCAGCGAGCGGGCTTCTGCACTTTACACATCAGCAGACTGGGGAACTAGCGATTCACGCGCCGAGAATATTGTACACGCGAGCGGCGACGTCTTGCAATTATTCACCAACTGGATTTACAACGGCGTCATTCACCTCCCTGAAGAACACGAGGAGAGTAACAATCCCCTCACTTTTGAGGCAACCTGTCAGCGTGCCTTGAAAGATGCTCAAAATGGACTTCCAATCACCGCTCAGCACCGATGGATCAAGCGGGAAGGCGAGGAATCATCCGTGGAGGGTATGGAGATTCCTCAACTTCGTATGGCGAGGCTAGTTGACCTTTATGAATTTGCCCACGAATGGGATATCGTGGAACTCGAACAGGATGTCCTCGAATCTCTGTTCGTCACGCTCAAAGTCGCACAAAAGCTCCCACGCTGGGACATTGTCAACAAAGCCTCCAGCCTCCGAGAAGACTTCAAAGGTGACTTGCTCGAATTCCTCATCGATCTTTTTGTAGAGAATTGGTCCTCCCATGTTTCAGACGACCTTTCTCTACTAAACGAGGAGGAAATAAATGCCACTTTTATTGCTTCCGTGTTGCAGAAGATTACTATCCAGAAGGAAGAAAGTGTACGTGTGAGGCAACGAGATACACTAAGAGCGGTGCTAGCGGAGGGAAGATTGAAGGCAGCAGAGCGGGAGTTGGTTCGCCACAGGAATGCATTGGCATCGGCGCAAGGGATGTTGACCACTACGAGACGGGCATTGGCTGATGCACAGGCCAAGGTAGCGCTATCAGGACCCGTGGGGATGCTTGCAGCTGAGGAGATCCCGGCAGCAAAGAAGCAGCCGGCAGCCAAAGTGAAGGCTATGTCGAAGACAAAGTCAGGAGTGAAGAGAAAATCGAAAGCAAAAGCGAAACCAGCAGCAAAGGAGAAGTCAGCGGGAGACAACAAGCGTGCGAGGGAGGACGACGAAGCGGACCGCTCAGAGCTTTCCAGACCGCCCCTAAAAAAGAACTGCCGAGAATTGCGTCCTCGAACAAGCAGCAACGTGATACTGGGCTGATATCAACGTACTCCTGTATGTCCTTTGGCTGTCTTTGTACCATTATTTTGTAGTCTAGTACTCTTGTTTTCAAATACACGCAGACTTTTCCCGTCAATCAACCCATCTCACCCCCAAATTCCATGTGACAAGTTCGAGAAACTCCTCACATATCTATTGGTTCACATGTCCAGAAACTAGCGTTCTGGCCTTATTGTTGACTTGCAATGCTTCCTTCGCACTCATTGACTGCTGACCAAATGAAAAAAGAGGCTCAAAAAACGTTTCAGCATTATCCAAATCATAATCGAACGACCGTGAAAGGGGTAAAGTGCAACGGTCCAATGCGAAGGCTGACATGCTGATCAACCGCCCAGGCATAAACTAGCTGCCAGCTGAGAAGGGGCAGAAGAAGCATCATTTGAGTGAACCAAACAATTCAGAACCTATAAAATTCTTTCCTCCAAGCAAAGCTATTCATCTAGATTTATACCTTTATATTCAAACAACATCTACAAGACCTAGCACATGCGAGACGTCAAACCATTGTTCTAGAGCTGGCGGTGCTGGAAAGCGATGCTGTGCGGAGTAAACTGGCTAGGATGCCCTCTCCGTCATCACGTCCTCGCGAACCTTCAGTTTCTGCTCCCAAACGTTTTTCCTGCTCCATTGCCTCAATTTTAGTCTGCGCACTTGCTAACTTTGCCTGTGATTCTGCCAGCTGCTTTTTGAGCTGGTCTCTTTCAAAGATGTGGTCCTCAAACTGCATATCATTGCTTCTGACCAACTTTTCTCGCTCCTGCTCGTGTGCCCATTTATTGTCCTCGAGTGTGTAACTGAGGTCGCAGATGAGACTGCTTGAAAATTTGTGATGAATTTGAAGGTCCTCGCGGCTCGAAAGGTTGGCTGCTAGCGCGCATGACCAGTTGGTCGTGTAGACAGTCAGAAGAAATTGGCAGAGAGGGGAGGACCACTCGGCTTCGTTGTATGCTTTGTCCACAAGCCACCATCCTGGTAGCTCGTTTGATACCTTGATCGCGATGGACAGTGCGTGAAGAGCGTCTTCGCAAAGCGAATCAATGTCATAGTTGACAGCAAACAGGTGGAGTTCGATTAGCCATTCCATGTGACCTTGTGGCGTGCCGTGATGGTACCTTCGGAGGCAAATGCCATAGTCCTCCATTTCGGTCTGGTAGTCGAGATGGGCAAGCAAGTCGGCCTTTCCCATCTTAGTCATATGCAAGGCGTTGGCGCAGGCGGTAGTGAATATTGAGCTTTGGTGCCAGCATGATGTAGACGACTTCGGGTTTGGCATGCCTCCAAACTCTAAGAACTGGATCCCCCCGTTATAGATCCAGTTAACGAACATAAGAAGAGTTCTCTCACTGGCTTGGACACGAAGTTCCAGCTCTCCATCTAGGCCTTTGTCGCGTAAAATCTTCCATAATTTGATGGCCCGCTGATGCAGTATCGATTTGTATATCTGGCATTTGCTTCCCGATTCGCCTTTCAGTGTGACGACAGCTGAACAAAATTCGGTCGTTCTATAAGGACATCAGTCATTTTATCATGTAGCAACATGGTAGGAACGTACGTGAAAGTCAATGACCAATCTCGCTGGTTGTATGGAACAAAGGGTACCTTCAGCAGCTTCATAATGGTCTTCTTGTCGACGACTGTGGTGTTTTGTTTCATATCAGAGTATAAAGACACTTCGGAGAAAGTGTATTGGGAGGAGCACACAAAGTGGAGAAAGCGCAGGACAGATACCACACCAACCGAAACGCACCTGCCTCATGTCTGGCCATACATGCTTGATCATCGCTGGAAACGACATTGATGTGCCAGGGCTTAGTAATGTCAACACACACGTGAACACCCATACGGGAAGGAGACATGCTTGGTTGAACGTACTATGGCACCAAGGTTGATTTCCAATCATCTCAACGGTCTTGTTGAACTCGATAATCGATTGGGTCCTTGCTCCTATAATCATTACATCAGGCTCAGCCCTTTGCCTTGCCCTTGGCCGGCGTCTTCCTCCGTTCCCAGACCTGAACATAACTCTCTTTCGTACCAATCAATTCTGTTCTCGCTTTCTCGACAAAAAGATCTTGCACCTCAAACCACTCCTCTCGACTTTTATCCAATAACTGAACCCTCCAAACCTTGCGCTCAGTCTCGCCTTCAACACTGTCATCCCTCATTCTCACAGCCTCATGAGTAATGTTGGCAATCAAGTCGTAAAGAATAGGCTCACTAGGCGGGTGGATAGCTGGGTTGGGCACGACGTAAGGCGACATATCAAGTGAACGTGTTGGAAACGTGACGATAGTGCCGTTGCGCTCCGAGACAAACTTATTTTTGGAGAATCTCTTGACGTGGAAGAGCAAGAACGGTGGCAGAGGATGGAGTAATCGGTATCTCTGACGCTGATTCATCTTCTCCTGCGCATGGAAGCCATCGTATTTCGAAAGGATGCCCTGAGGTCCAGCAAGAGGCACCTGAGGAATGATGTTCTTGTCCAGTTCGTCTTGGAAAAGCGGCGCCGGTGGTAGGTCCAAGGTAAGAATTAGAAAGCGTGATCTCTCGGTCTTAACTTCGGCGTCTTCGAAGCGCAATCGATCACCGGCATCGGCACGAGCTGTGATGAGTTGCGATTCCATTTGAAGCTGGCCTTGGAAGACTTTTTGTATGATACTGGTGCCTGGCCTACTCTTGCTACCTCCCAGCGCCAAATGTAGGTTGTTCAGGAACCAGGAGAGAAACTCCACCGGATCTGATTGTTCCGAGAGAGTGAACTTCTTGCTCGACCGTAAAGCGATCTCCTGGAGTAGTTCGTGAGGCGAGACATGCGACTTGAAGGCCCGTGGGTTCCAGATTTTCCTCACGAGGGTACTAAAACGCGACGCCAGTTGTGATCGGTTTGTGAGATCCTCGAGCATGAAGAAATTCCGCAAGGGTGCGACGTGCGCAAGCGCATGCATGACTACATTGAAGTAGTCATTCGATTTGATGTTGTTCATGCCCACAAAACCTGGCACGTACTTCCTCCCTAACAGATCCCAGGCTTGTTTTTGCTCCTTATCCAAGCGCAAGACATCTTCCCTCATGAGGCGAGGGTCCACCACGAACTTGATATCGTCCAAACTCTTACTGTTGACCTCGTATCCTTCAGGCAGCACATAAACTCTCTTCGTCTCCATATTAACGTACACGTGGTGGTCATCCTCGAGCGCATGGAAGTATGCCTGCGACTTTGGCCCTCTCCCTTGATAGTACTTCCCGCAGACGAGACATGCGTAGACGTTGATATTTGAGAGAGTGACGGAGCAAAGCTTCTCGAAATCGAAGTCGAGGACTTTTCTGTTGATGGTGTCGAGGTACAAATCGTCGTATCCGTCGGTGGGAGCAGCCTGTTTCCACGTTGCTGGTCGGATCTCGTCCTCATCATTCGCATCCGCATCGGCGCCAGCTTCTTCCAGTTCTTCATGAAGAGCCTGATCCCCTCCCTCAATGTCGAGTTTATTGCGATCCTCCCGGCGCGGTGACATTAGGTGGTGTCCATTGGTGCCATTTCCGTTTCCAGCCCAGTCCTGCTCCTCGTCGTCTTCGTCTGTCACCCGGGATCTCTTCGAGGCCGGCGAGTCGATTCCAATGGTCTCGTCAAGAGATTCGGCAGCTCTTCTCTTCGGCATGTTTCTTGGATGTGATTGTTTCTCCCAGCTTCGGTGGTTACTAACTTTGATGCGGCGGAATCGTAATAAGAGGTCAAAGCTTTCTCCCTACAGAGAAATTCGAAATACCGCGAAGTACGCGTCTGAGCATTACCCCCACCATACAAACTACAAACTCATTCTAATTGTCGCTGGTGCATACAATAATGGTAAGAGCACTCTCTCCTATTAGATCTTGGCGGAATAATCCTCTTTGCACGCACACGAGGGAACAGATAGCTAACAGATACAGTCGTATCAAAATCCCACCCAAATCTTCGCCGACGATGTGACGGAAGAGAAAGGCGAGAATGCAAGACTTTCTGCGTTCGTCGGTGCTATCGCTGTCGGCGACTTGGTGAAGAGCACGCTGGGTCCAAAGGGAATGGACAAGATTCTACAATCTGCGTAAATACTGCTTATGAAGCTATGGCATCCGTATTCTAATATCTATTCTAGCTCAACTGGCGAGATTATGGTAACGAACGACGGAGCCACCATCCTCAAGTCAATAGCACTCGATAACGCCGCCGCAAAAGTACTGGTCAACATTTCAAAGGTCCAGGACGACGAAGTGGGCGACGGAACTACATCTGTCACTGTTCTCGCTGCCGAGCTTCTTCGCGAGGCAGAACAGCTTGTCAACCAAAAAATACACCCTCAGACCATCATTGAAGGCTACAGAATAGCCTCCAATGCCGCCCTCCAAGCACTCGAACATCATGCCATAGACAACAGCAAAGACATTTCGAAGTTTAGAATCGACTTGGAAAACATCGCACGCACAACCCTCTCCTCCAAAGTTCTCAGTCAAGATCGGGATTATTTCTCAAAGCTTGCCACTGATGCTGTCCTACGTCTTGGAGGCTCCACCGATCTTACAAACATCCAGATAATCAAGAAGGCAGGCGGCAGGCTGAGAGACTCATACCTCGATGAAGGATTCATTTTGGACAAGCGAATCGGCGTCAACTGCCCGAAGCGAATTGTAAACGCAAAGATTCTCGTCGCAAACACTTCCATGGACACAGACAAAATCAAGATCTTTGGCGCTCGCGTAAAAGTTGATTCAACAGGCAAGCTTGCTGAGCTTGAAAAGGCGGAGCGTGAGAAGATGAGGGAGAAGGTTGAGCGCATCAAGAAGCACGGCATCAACTGCTTTGTCAATAGACAGCTCATCTACAACTGGCCTGAGCAACTGTTCGCTGACGCCGGCGTTTGCGCTATCGAGCACGCAGATTTTGATGGCATTGAGAGATTAGCATTAGTCACCGGTGGTGAGATTGCATCGACTTTCGACCATCCAGAGACTGTCAAGCTAGGATACTGCGACTTGATCGAAGAAGTCATCATCGGCGAGGACACTCTAGTGCGTTTCTCTGGTGTCGCTGCTGGAAAGGCCTGCACGGTTGTCTTGAGAGGGGCTACTGAACAGCTTCTCGATGAGGCCGAGCGCTCGCTTCACGATGCTTTGGCCGTTCTCAGTCAAACAGTCAAGGAGCCAAGGACAACTTTGGGTGGTGGCTGTGCGGAAATGGTCATGGCCAAAGCTGTTGACCACGTTTCGCAAAATGTCGAGGGCAAGAAAGCGCTCGCTGTTGAGGCTTTCGCAAAGGCTCTGCGACAATTACCGACAATCTTGGCCGACAATGCTGGTTTTGACTCCAGCGACTTGGTGAGCAGATTACGTAAGGCTATCTATGCTGGCATGACGAGCTCAGGACTGGACCTCCTAAGGCCTGGAGGGGGCATCGCTGATATGAGGGAACTCGGTGTCGTAGAGAGCTACAAGCTAAAGAAAGCGGTGGTTAGCTCAGCCAGCGAGGCTGCTGAGGTATGTTGTTGATCTTTGAACATTTCGATGATCATTGCTAACAGATTGACAGCTGCTTCTTCGTGTCGACAACATCATCCGCAGTGCACCAAGGCGAAGAGAACGCATGTGAAGAGGGTGAAAAGGATAGGAAGACAACGCGTATGATTGTTAACAGGCTACATGTCGTCCTTCAGTCTCGCGTCGAGCCCACACGTCTGCCGAAAAAAAGGAGGGCGAAAGCGGGCACGAGTCCAAGCTGTGCAATAGACCAGAAAGTAATGAGCCATATAGCTCAAGACGAATTATGTGGTCTCTCTGAAGTCAGTCTCCTACCTTCCCTTGCGCAATGGTTTTTCATCGATTCAAGTTATTGATGGACTTGATTGGAAATATATCACATGACCGCCCTACTACTGCCGCCTGAGGTGTCAATCAATCTTCTCACTCAGAGCTCCACTCGCCATTCTTCCTTCACCATAGCCCCACCCAACTCCAGCAGCCATGAGCGCGTGCAGTTCTCGTCGAGGAGCGAGGCCATGACGGAAACGGCATACAAACACCGCATCTGCGCTAGCCGCCATACACGAATAAAAGCCATCTGGATACTCCCGGATCAAAACCAATGATCCCGGACTTGATATCAAAGCTTTTCAGAGTATATGGGGTAGTTCAAAGCTAAGAGCCTGTGGCCGACATTGGCCAAACATGCAACACTAATTTCCCCATATTTTTTGCAACAAGTCCTCACAGTTCAATGCTTGGCCTTGCGCGATTCTTCTCGAGTTGCCAGATTATCTATTTCTGATGCCTGTTCATACAGTCATGAGCGTTGGGCGACACCTCAAGGCTTGTGGCATCGAGTCACAACTCGGTTGTGGTATTCAAAGAGAAGAAAAAGGAGCGATAACGACCCACCAGTGATATTTCTTTGGTCTTGTCTCTCTTCTTCCCTTGACGATCAAGTGCCGCTCTAATCAATTTACTTGGACTAATGCCATTAATCATTGTTTTCTTGCTCACCCTTGGCCTGATCGCTATTCTGGTATTCTCACAGCGAAGCCTCTCTGGTGCTGATAAGTTGGACTTTGATCTTTTCGAAACGGGCACCAAGTTATCCTCTTCGGCCGCGTCACAGTCGTCAGCATCTGAGAAGATAGATGGCGTGACTTGGCCAAAAGACAACTGGTAACATCTCTGGGCCTGAGCCTCGTGATCCATCTGCTCCGGCACTCCCAGGAAGTCCAGCAGTATTGCTTATGGTATCGACTTCATCGGCATTAGTCTCGAGTTCAGCGTCACTTCCACCGCCGTCCGACAGCTCGCTACCACCCTCACCGTCTGTCAGTCCACCGGTGAGATCATCAACACCGCTGTCTTCATTACCTGCAGTTCCTTGCCCCTGAGTCGACACAGCTTTGAGCTCTTGTTATCTTCGAGCAGAGCTCCTCCTCCACCGCTCCATCACCTGTCAATTCTGCTCCCCCATATACTCCTGGCGATACGGCATTGAGTTCTATCACTTCTTCAATTACGTCTCCAGCATTAGCCAACACTACCACACCTCCTTACATCGCCGCTCACATTCCGACTAATATCTTCGGTCCCATCGCGGTGCCATTAACAGTCGCTCCAGCTATTTGCAGAGCGACAGCATCACGTTCCCCAGCTTGCAACTGTCCGCAGATTTCTAAGGTTAGCAACTGCTAGTATACACCACAATCGATGGACTATGTTTGTCAGTGTACGTTCCAATTCGAAGCTGCTCGTGCCGAATACGAAGAGTGTGCGTGCAATCCAAACACATGCTCTGGTTCCCGTTCCTTGTTGCAGCTGCTTGTCCTCCCGTGCCCTTCCAAGGATTGGCATCTAACAATTAATGGTGTTGAGACCACAGCAAGTCTCGATCACCTTTAACTTATGGTAGATTCCCGAACGTAGTCTGCGTGGCACAGACCCCCCAGAATTCAGCTTGTCCCAACCAGCGCAAGTTCGACCCGATTATCAGATTACATCGTCAGACGACATAGGTACTATGGTATCAGGAAAAACAAGCGTCAATTGGAGGGGCTCCCATCAGCCTCATCAACTCCTGCCCAACGCAGGATTATAAAGATAAAAACTTACCTCCCTTCAAGGAGCAAAGCGTGGAGAAAAAGACTTCTCTCATTTGATTAAAGAAAAAGCTGGGTTGTGCGAAGGCAATATGAAAGAGAATCTCGTGCGAGGATCGAGATAGGGGTAACAATTGATGTTTATTTCTCCTGACACCACAGTGCCCTTTTCTGTAATATGATTTGTGCATAGGTTCGATCGCTCGACAGTTTCTTAACTAATTAGATGTCAAGTATTCTAAGAATGCATGAACGGCCAAGTAGCCGAGAGGATATTCCGCAGGCTGTGAAGCATATCAAGTGCTCTCAGGATATAGACATAAATTGAAATAAATTGAACCATAGGTAAACATCCTATAAATAAGCCGGAGTTGGTGAGGCGTAGATTAGCATTACGAGCGAACTTTCGGAATGTTAAAATCTATTGGGTTTCTAACTTTAGTTATTATCTATCTCGGCGGGATTACCGACCGATGCGACTGGCCTCTTCGCCAAACTACTACGTACGTATAGTATTATGCAGACGAAATACCCTGGCGACTGATCTGGCGCCAGACGTATATATTCTATCGAACTACATTACTGTATCTTCTGGCATGATTTCTATCGACTCGCAAACGACGATATTTTTTCAGGCAATACCCGCAGCCATTAAGTGCTAAGATCATCGTTATCAATATTACTATCAGCATTATTATTTGCATTATTACCAGCATCATCATCAGCATTATTATCAACATCACTATTATGAGATTTACAGCAATCACTACTCTCCTCTTTGTTGGCGGCGCTACTGCTGGCGTCGCTCCGCCGGACTGGGAGTCACACCCGTGGGTAAGTGCTACTATAACCTTAGAAGAAGCAATGTAATTAGGCTATATTAGATAATGCTAACAAACCGACAAGACACAATGCTTTACGGGAAGCAATTCGGATCATGGCGACTGTTACATAATCTACCCGAACGGAGGTCCCTCCGAGGTTTTCATACCGTGCTCTGAGGTACCTAATAAACCCGAATGCCTTTCCCCTTCCCTTTTCAACCATTCTAGAATGTAGCTGATATTCGATACCGTCTAGAAAGCTCCCTGCCTTTCAGACAAAAACGGATGCACCCTCAAGACCTACAAAGCGCATAAAAAGTGGTACGCCGCCTGCTCTAACCCCCGCTAGATTATCTCAAGACTCGGATAACACCTCGGGGTTTTGGGATGGTGGTATTGTTGGAATGTGGATTTGAGGGTTACATCTATCAATCATAGAATCTTGCCGCGGCTTGAAACTTGAAGCAAGCATCCTTTATCCTGCACGCACACTGACTCCAAATTCTTCATCTCTTGATCATCACAAACTTCGCTCGTGGGAGCTATCTCGTCGACGCCAATGTCTTGGCCTCACCCTCCGCTACTTTTGCCGATTGAATGTTCCTAGAGCCTGACGATCTGCTTTGTTTTTCTTGATCGACGATTTTCGGGCTTGTTCCCACCTCCTCTTCAATCTTCCTCAACATCGAATCCGCGAGGGATAACACGTGGTAAGACGCCAAATCCATCACCATCAGGAACAACGTGCCGAAGGAAGACTACTTAATTTTAGATATGAGTACAGGGAAATGCAATAGCATTATCGCCCAAGAACAATCAGAAATGGCAGCGAATGCAAAAGCGATAATAATAATAATGATGACGAGGAAGTCGTGTCAAGTCAAGGGAATATACTGTGGCGCGCTCCACCTCCAGCCCATTCTATTCTAAAAATGGCCTGTGCTTAATTCTCGTTTTCTAAATGCATTTTATACCGCTCCTCCACTAAACATGGCCATAGACATCTCGTGCTCCCGCTTCTCCGATCTTTGTTACCAACTCTTTCAGCACATGGAGAGGATATTTCGATCCCTCCGTCTTCTTCGCCAGAGCAAGGGTACTTTGGTGAATCTCCGGCTACGCAAAGATCTTTATAGTATTTAGTATTCATAATTTTTTCGTACCTATCTATTTTTTTGGTGTCATGAATCGAAGAGGCTGTACTTTATACAGTATTGAAGAAAGCGGGCACGCGGCGCTCTAGCCACTACATATCACAATAAATCTGATTACTATTCTATAGTAGAGGTGTGGTTGGCATAGGGATTAGCAAGGGCCGTGCCCACACTATCTAAAAATAGGCATCATGTCTGTGCCCTCATCAACAATGATAACGACAACAACATCAATCTCTCTAGTTACAAGAACACCGTGAACGACGTTTCAAAGCTTATAAGACCTTGAGAGAAGAATTATAGATACGACTTTTTCCTCATGCGAATGGCGTTGATGGACCCGAGTCCTCGACTTGACCGCGTTTCCAACATGTTGCATGCACACGGAGCAAATTGTTACTGGAAAGCCTTCTCTTGCCGCTCAAGTTCAAGTCGATCTATTGAGGTTTCTGAAAGCTTACGTATGACTTGATTAGATCGTCGGAACTGAGCACTTCGAATCATTCTCTTCTTACAGCCTTCATGCTTGACTCAACATCCTAGCCAAGGCTTTTGACTTTGTCACTATCTTCAAGTTTCTTCATCTGTCATTTTCATTCGAAAGAAAATAGATATATTTGAGCGCTCAGATGTCGATACCCCGCGTTATCGAGGCTGCAGTGGAGAATATGGTTGTTTTTCCGGCCATTGCCGACAGATCCCGGATGAGGGTGAAGATACCCCTAGATCGCAACAACGAGTAAAACAAACCCGGTTGGTGAAGCCGTTCTCTTACTTCCTTTCCAGAGACTTCATCTTCTCGGTTGTCTCATCGTAAAAAAGAATTGACATCATTTAATTGGGAAAGAATGGGCGATATCAAGATCCCATCAATAGTGGAGAGCATTGTCCGTCCAAGAGCAAGAGAGTATCTAGCAAAGGTCAAAGACTTTGTTGAAAACGAATGTGAGCTTCACTTATCATTTTTTAGTTCGGTTGCTGACTCAATCCATCAGGTGTTCCAGCGGACGAGGTCTTCGAGGCACTTCTTCCAGAAGAACACTCAAAAAGATGGAAGACTATTCCAACAATTCTAGAGGATCTTAAAATCAAGGCAAGAAATCTCGGACTCTGGAACCTATGGCTGAGCGGTCACTACGCGAAGACTGGCGGTGAGGGCTTTACAAACGTGGAATATGGCCTCATGTGTGAGATTCTTGGTCGCAGCAATATTGCAAGCGAGGCTTTGAACTGCAGCGCTCCTGATACCGGTAATATGGAGCTACTGGCTAAGTATGGAAACGAAGCTCAGAAGAAGGAGTGGCTTGAGCCGTTGCTCGAGGGGAAAATACGATCTGCATATGTGATGACGGAGCCTGCGGTAGCTTCGTCCGATGCGAAGAACGTATCTTTAGATATGAAAAAGGAGGGTGATAACTATGTCCTCAATGGTGTGGTAAGACGAGCCGATATACTGCTGTGCGGGGCACGATGCTGATACTTTGGCCCAGAAATGGTGGATCAGCTCAGCTGGAGACCCACGCTGCAAATTGTGAGCGCAATTTCTGGATAATTTGGAATCTGCTTACTGACTGTGCAGGTACATCGTCTTTTGCAAATCAGATGGCCAAAACCCGAACAGGAGCAAGCAGCATAGCATCGTGCTTGTACCATCCAACACTCCAGGACTCACCGTGACACGGCCTTTGAAAGTATACGGGTTTGATGGTGGGCTATAGAATAAAATAAACATAGTGCAAACGCTGATTCAGAAAGATGCTCCGCATGGCCACTGCGAGGTTGTCTTCAACAATGTTCGCGTTCCAACCTCGAACATTATTCTTGGCGAAGGCCGTGGTTTTGAAGTAATGCAAGGTCGGATGGGACCAGGAAGAATCCATCATTGTATGCGGGCTGTCGGGTGTGCTGAACGTGGCCTAGAGTGAGTTGTTCCTAACGATCTTAATTTGTCGTATACTAAAATCTGTGCAGATACATGATCGCTCGAGCAAACACAAGATTTCCATTTGGCCAGCCATTAGCCTCGCAAGGTGTGATACTAGACTGGATCGCCAAATCTCGAATTGAAATCGATGCCGCTCGTCTGATGGTCCTGAATTGTGCTGACAAGATAGACAAGAGCGATGCCAGCACTGCACGCGCGGAGATCGGAATGTGTAAGATATTGGTTCCTACCATGGCTTGTACTGTGCTGGACCGAGCCATACAGACTCACGGGGGAGGTGGAATCTCTCAGGAGTTCCCCCTTGCTAGGATCTGGAGCTATCTGCGGACTACAAGACTGGCAGACGGGCCTGACGAGGCTCATACCATGCAACTTGGGAAGATGGAGAACAAGTCCCATCGGATACTGTAAGTTTTCCTTTTTAAGGAGCTTTAATTCTCTCGCTGATCAAGACAGAATTTCGAAAATCGCGGGCCAGAAGAAGAAGGTTGATGAGTTGATGAAGGACTATCGGGTGGTTTCAAAGCCTCATTTATCCAGCCATCTGTGAATAATCAAGTCAACGAAGCTTATCCCAAATGATGTGATATTTGGATTACCAATATCTGCCCTTGATGAGTTCCGCACCAATGCGATCGATTAAAGATTGATGGCGAAGAAATGGGTTGATTTGCCAGAAACTTATGCCCATCGAATTCCTTTCAAGGAATACAGAATCCAAAGGTACCTTTATCTCGGCTTCCATGACTGAGTACACTCCTGTTCTTCAACGACTTTGATAGATCCAGAGCTTTCTTCAGATGAAGTGAATGAAGGGGAAGCATGAAGAACAGGAGGTGACTACGTTTAGCGTCGGGCAATTCTCGGACATTCGTCTCGGCTCGGCTCGGTGTCCGCGACGTGATCTTCGTCCCTCGTCTCCATCTCATCATCTATTGATTCTATTCCATCTCTTGTATCTTATCTTCACCGAACCCAGCTTCATAACCTTCATGCAATCACCTTTGCATTAATCACAGTGAGGCTGGCTCAAGGCATCTGTTCGCAAACCTTCAAGGTCAGCACAACGAATTGTGCTGATTATCCTCATGCCGATCAATATTCGCCAGTGACACCGCGCTGCAGGATAATCCTACCCCAAGTCACCGCAGTCCCTCCTCCAAGGCAGACGCTTCCTCATAAAAAGCAAAAATCTTCCCAGCGTGAGGACACAAATGAGGCCACCTTTGCTGCTGCTCAGCCGCACATGCAGAAAGGGAACATCATCCACCAATCGCTGCACGACTGACACCTCCATCAAGTCAGAGGATGCAGGCATCATTACTGCAATCGAGGGCGGCCCCAAGGCGAGATACTCAGCCATTTCCTGTTGCAACGAGAGGGGCCTCTAAATGAGGCTAAATGAGGATAATTCCCGATTTCCAGCATTGCAATCAGGTAGGCGAAGCAACTATAGTCGGAAGTATTGTGAAAGGCTGCGGAGTAAGAAGTGAATCGACGTTCTCGCTCAGGGGTGGCCTGTCGCTCGAGGCTGAAAAATACCAACTCTGTTCCGCAAGAGACTAAGCCACCATGTCAGCAACATATCTTGAGGCCGGTCCGGTATGTTAAAATATCTCTCACGGTTTGTATGTCTCCCTCGCGATTCCATCATTCCCACTCTTAATTGAATTGCAATCACATCCCCAGCCGCTGTAATGAAGTCCTTACTCACTTTTTTCTTCCTTTTGCAATATTTACCCTTGATTAGTGGCAACCCTGTGCCTGAGAAAATCTTCAATGTCACGATACCCTCACACCTCAATGCCACCAATCACGATAGTCCAGATATATTTTGCGTGGTTCCTGCTCCTTGGTTCGGCATTATGATCTTCTACCTTGGCAACTATGCTGCTCATGCTGCAACTCTAATCACGTACCCAGGAGAAGATCCCATCTATATCGGAGCTGCGATCCTATATGCCCTCTTCTTCCCAACGACTGGTGTTGTTCGAGGCTTGAACGCCATATTTCGTCATGCGCGAGTCTGTTGGAGATGGAAGAGTGCGTTCGTTGAAAGTTCTGAGCTTCGTGTCGCAGCCAGAGCTGGAGCACTCTGTATGGTCGTTCGCACGGATAAATGGCGACCTCAACCCCATCAAACAACATCGGGCTCTTCGAATTGGAGAGTCATCGAAGGTTATTGGTGCAAAGAATTACCGTGGCTTTGGCCATATTTCGACACATCGTTGGAGCGTCCAGAATCATATCATGCCGAGCTTGGCGGTCAATCCATTTGGAGAACTCTACGCGAGAGCATGACAAGAATGGAGAGGAAAATCCACGGCACTGTCGTGTTGCCGGGAAACGGTCATGGCCGGAATCAAAGGTGAGTGCTTGTGCATCGAGATCGATTGTTAATACTCATGTCGCATCTAGTTGCAACTCTACATGCCCGAAAGATTGTGGTTACTACGCTTTGGCTTATGTTCCCAGAGATGCGCAGGTCGAACCTTTTCACAAAGCGCTAGGTACTAGAGAGCATATACCAACCTCCCTTTCGGCTTCCTACAGCTTTGTCAAGGCGACCATTGCCATCATACAGGTTTTATACGCCTCTGCTACAGTTTACAAAGCAACCCGCGGTCCCCAGATCAATCAGTATGGGTTCACTGCCTTTGGACTCACCGTCATTCCGTAAGTTGTCCCCAATAATATGAATATCCATGCTGATTCTGTTAGCTATCTCATTATGTCTTTGATCAACCTTGCCGGGAACATAGTTACTCCAAACTACGACTCCCTGTATCTGGTCCATTCCGAGATCCTCGATGAGGCAGTCAACTTTCACAACGCCCAGATCGATGGCGCTGTCGGTAAGCTTGTCATCAAAGACGAGGGTATCGCCCAAATCGAAGTCGAAGACGGACGTCTCAATAGGTTGATGACCAGGCATCGTAAGTTGAGCCAGTCGAATAGAGCTTTGACGAGTGGTTCCACCAAATCAATAGACGGGAAAATTCAAAAGGTCCCTACGAAAGGCTTCATCTCCTTTCCGCCGACAAATTCAATGCAGGACGGCTATAACGTGGCATTCAGCTGTCCAGTCTTTGAGCGAGTCGACGAAATCCGCCCAACCCGCGTTTTGGAGAAAGAGCTAGGGAAGACATGGGGCGGCTACTTCAATTACAAAAATAGAGCTGAGATAGCCATTCCGTGGTACTCATACTTTTTCTTCACGGCCATTTCTCTGTTCCTAGGCTCGGTATCTCTGGCTCCAATTGGCTATCTTTCGAAGTTCAGCAAAGCAAGCAGCACCCATGAACAGAGAGTGTGGATCTCTTGCTGGACCATCTTCGGTTTCGTCATTGGAACCTTTGCTGGCTTTTGGACCAGCGCGCTCGAGCATAGAACTTATGAGGGTGGCGGGCTTAGCAAAGGAGCCAAGTTCTTCGGTAAGATGTTGATTGCCACGCTTTTCGCCGCGCCCGGTGTGGGCGGATTTATCATGGTGGGAAAAATGCTGAGGGAGTACGGGAATTGTGTCAATTTATTCTAAAATATGTACGCTTCGGCTTGGATCTCGTAATCAGCCCATTCTACTTCAGTTGGATCAATAGCTGGGATGTCTCTGACAGGCAGGTGTCTGACAGGCAGGTAGTGAGGTCACGCCCAGACGTTGTTGATCTCGATGCCATGCTAATAATATCGACACTGTATCGGCACTGCACCAAAAAGCTCGCTCAAAAGCTTTGCTTGGAACTCACCCACCTGGAGCACAGAACTAGTGGCGCCATGGTGCCATCGCTAGACACCATGGAAGACCAGTTCGCCGTTATTGCTCTCAAGAAAGTTTGAACCCAATGCATGACCGTGCGCAACAACTTTGTTGTCAAAAAACTTCCGCTGGTGGAAAGACGGCCAGCAATTCAAACCCGTCCTCAATGCCTGCTGCTATAGCTGATATCGAGTCTGCAGCCACAACGATATCTGCTGGATACATCGTCAAGAACCTGACTTAAAAGAGGACGAAATTCAAGGACTTACACCTGTTCTGCTGTGTAGCGATCTGAACAAGCCAAAAGCTACCAAAGTGCACTGTCACGTCTCACCATACATGAAGACCTGAAGTTCCAGATTATCTTGATAGACTCCCAGCTCTAAACAAACACAGCTCAAACAGCGAGGTATCCGACCATGATATTCCAAACGCCGCTTTGCGCTACCTCATACACCAACGTCAACACAAGCCCGAACCAAGATCGCTCAAATATCCATATCTTCGTCCCCTTCCGCCTCAATAAACACGAGTCGCGAGCCTTCAGCAGCAGTTTGCCAGACCTATCAAAAATGTCAGTATTGGTAAGCAAACCAGAAAGCGCGGAAAACTTACATCGAGCAAACTGTACTCATCAATCGCCTCCTCGAACTGATCAGCCGTGAATCCCTTGGCCAATACACGTTCCCTGACTCTTCTCAAGTCAAGTTCTCCAGATCCATCACCCACAGCCGCCGCTCCAGAATCTTTCATGCCGCGTACTAGATGGTAAATTTTGGAGCTAGGAGTTTGATCGCCTCTGCCTCTCTCATCTGTGTACAGGGAGGCTTTCGAGACCTCAACTAATCGCAAAGCCTCATCGACATCTTCCGTGATGACCGCATCAGCGAAACGAAGACGCGCAAGTGCTTGTGAGATACGTAAGACACCAAGGAGCGTACGCGGTGAAGTATGCGTGAAGGCTCTCTTGGTCGACTCATCACGCTTTTGTTGCTGGCGCATGCGCACGTAGGCACCGACCATGTAATCTGAAACTTCCTTCGGTACCACGGGACGGTAAGACCGCGCTCTTGAGACCCATTGTCGGACTTCACTTGGCGTGAAGACAACACCTGTTGAGGCCTCAGGATGCTTGTTGTGAATGTGGACGAAGGTGACGTGGCGGGCCAATTCTTCGTCGGAGTCTCGAGATGGAGTGTCAAGAATGAGGAAGAGGACATCGAATCTACTCAGCAAAGCGGCTGGCAGGTTGATATTTTCGACGGGTGATATGCGAGGGTTGTAACGTCCATAAAGCGGGTTGGCAGCCGCCAAAATCGAAGTCCTCGCGTTCAGCGTCGTGGTGATTCCAGCCTTCGAGATAGAAATGGTTTGTTGTTCCATAACTTCGTGGATGGCCGTTCGATCCGAGTCGTCCATCTTGTCGAATTCATCGATACAGCACATACCGTTATCAGCCAAAACCAGAGCTCCGCCTTCAAGAACCATCTCATCCGTGACTGGGTCGCGCATGACCGCAGCTGTGAGACCAACACCACTGGAACCACGACCGGTGGTATACACACCTCGCGGTGCAACCTTGGTGATGTACTTCAAAAGTTGAGATTTGGCCACACCAGGATCACCCATCAAACAAACGTTAATATCACCACGAATTCGCATACCATCGCCCATCTCTTTCGTCACACCTCCGATTAATTGTAGCAACAGCGCTTTCTTGACGTCGATGTGACCAAAAATCTCGGGTGCAATGGATCGCGCAAGCATCTCATACAATTGACCAGATCGCTCGAGCTCGTTCATTCGACGGAGAGTGGACTGTGCAAGGACAATATCGTCGTAGGCCTTCTTGTGTTGCGTCACGTGCTGGACTTCGAGATATGTATCGGTGAGCAGACCGGCTCGAATAGCTTTGAAGCCGGTGTATGGTGTTGGGAGGAAAATACCCGCAAGATCCACAACATCTCCTGGATTAACTGTTCGAGTAAGAGCACCGTGGCAGTGTGCTGTCAATTGGCGCGGAATGTGTCCAACTGGGACTTGATCTGCCATCTCCTGAATCTTGACCTCCTGGAAAGGTAGAAATTTCGAAGCACGAGTGGACAGAAAAAGTTGCCCTTTTGTGTTGTTCTCCTTGCATGCCTTAGATGGGCATTCAGTCAAAGGTGTAAACTGTTTGGCAGAGACAGGCTGGAAAACCTCGTCACCACAGCTCTCGCAAGTGTAAGCATTGACCTTGATCGCAGGCTTGACGTCGGAAACACGCGTTGCAATGCCTCGAATTGTGATGAGATGACCAAGATGTTCACCTCGTACTTGTCTGACTGCCATTGCTTTTGTACTTCGTTCGTTGCTGGATCCTGAAGGTGTGATGGGCTTGATATTGAGATTGTATCGCCGCGTCAGCTCAGGGGGAAACATGGATAATGTGCTAATATCAATGTTGTTCTCCTCGGCCACTTCTAACTGCTGATTTCTTCGGCTCCGCATGTCCATAAGAACGTCAAGAACATCATCTTTATAGCTGTCTCTTTGTCAGCTGATGTGCTTCAGTGCTCGCTTGTCAAATTACCTCAAATCCACCGACGGTTGTGGCATTACTTTATCCACTGCGCGAGAGAGAACCTCAATATAATGCTGCGCATTCGTCTCGATCGAGTATATTAATTTCAGAGTGTTGGCATCGTCACCGAGAGTTTTCTCGTACTGCAAGTTTGTTAGCCATATCCTGACCGTCGATTTCTTCTCGAGCCCACCTGTTCCAGATCATCCAGCTCAATTACAATATCCGACATTTTCCTATCTGCGACATCCTGTAGCAACTTCATGTACTTGACTTTCGGGGGCTGCTGGTTGCCTCGTGTCCCGTTATTTGGCGCACCGACGTCGTCCATGAAATCATAATCCTCGCCATCATCGTCTAGATTCAGACCTTCCACTTCCAGGGCATCGGATGCTTCTACGGTGGAGGATTTAAAGGACTTGAGGAAATCTTCGAATGCGCCTGGCGGAGGGGTCAGTGTTTGTAGGGAATGCGCGCGAGGGGTCGCATACTTTGTTGCTCGGTGTAGTTGACCGGAGCACGAAGGTTGAGAAGCGCCATGGTAGTCGCAAGGCTGTGGTGATTTGAGGATTACCTTGAATCTCAAATAACAGTCGAGGTGACCAACAACCTCTGTATGTGCTGGATTCGGGCGTCGCGGTGGTTTAGGAGATGGGGTGAATTGACGAGGGCTGGAATTGAAAAGCTAGTAACAAACGCGACCTTACGCGTCGAACGCGCTTTATGCCTGAGGCATCAGGAATCAAAAGACTATCCCACGTTCTTATTAATTATCACCTAATGTAAGTTTGAGTCGTGTAAAGCTCTAGGAATAGTAATAAGGTTCTTTCAATAATCTGGAAGCTCTTTCCAATCGCTCAACAATGGTATCGAACGTGACTTGCATCTTCTATGCCCTCAGCCTCAGCCTCAGGCTCCGTCCGTCCTTTCAGATCTGAATGAAACAATCCCTGCCTCGGCAATGGCAACGTGAACGTGCGAGAAGCGGACCGTGACGAGATCCATCCAAATAGCATGGGGACTGGGATATCCAAGAGACCACCATTCGAAATAGCCTGGAGGAAGTGACACCATGGCGCCTACGAGGAAACAAACTGCTGTTCAGGCTGAAATCGTCTTATTGCAGTCCTCCAAGAGCTGCTTGGTCAACCTCCCACCATCGCTGGTCGCTGTACTGACGAATGCGAATACAGTACGCATGGATTGGGCGCATTGCATTCTGTAGCTAACAGCACGAAACAGGTCGCCCAGAACGTAGTGGTCGAACTCAACTACCGCCAGCAGATTGCTCGGACCGCCGACAACGCCGACAAAGCTCCCACGAGTTCGTCGAAATCGATATTCGTGGGATGGACAGGCATGCAGAGTAAGCGCAAGCTTACCTCGCTTGTATCAAGAGATGGTATAGCTGGGAGTAGAGGCGCTGCAGTTGGAAGGGAGCAAGAGGTGGCTGTAGTGGAACTGGACGCTACGTTCGCAAGATTATTGGGTATCACAGAGGGAACAAAGGTATTCTAGGTGGAACCATTGCAGCAGACAGTCGATAGCTTACACCCGCTGCCAGGTTGGTGTCAGTTTACATGTGGATCCTCCTCAGGCCCATACTATCAACATCGAGCCATTGACCCCGGCTGATTGGGAGAGTGAGTGGTGGAAATGTCCCTGATAATGCTGTACTAATCGTGCACCAGTGATCGAGCTTCATGCCCAGTTTCTCGAACTCAACTTTCTTAACCAAGTCCGCGCAGTTCCCAATCCAGCATATACTCCAGCGTCAGAAGCAGACAAGCAACCGCCACATCCTATCACACTCCACCTCTCCCCTACCTCTACCGCCAACATCGTGGTTATAACTATAGCGCCGAATCCTCCTGGAAACTCGCCATTTGTAAAGATTGGACCAGACGCGGAAATCATCGTGGCACCCAAGGTTAGAAAATCAGAAAGAAGCTCTGCCCGAGAAAGCAGAAGTGTTGGTGGTAGAAGTGGAAAAAGTGGTCGGAGCAATGCGAGCACCGTACGGCACAGGAGTAGTCGAGAACCTGTGTCTCGAGGGGTTGTCTTTTTGCGTGGCATACACCGTGGTCTTGGGGGCGAATGGTTTGACGAGGAAGATGAGGCTATGAAGGATGAAGGACTGCGAGTCTGGGTCGACCGAGATACTCTTGTGGCGAAAGCTTTGAGAGGTGTGACTTGGGTGACTGTCTCGGTGATCAAACCAGCAGGACTGTTAGAACCTGTCGATCCCCAGAAGGATGCGACGGAGCTAGAAAAGCCTACAAACAAAGCAGTCGCTCGTATTGGGGTATGGGAAGATGCACCGGACTCACAACATGTTGGTCTCTCTACGCTACTCTGCGAAGTGCTGTCTTGTAGTGGAGTTGTAGGTGGACTGGTGAGACTCGAAGGCGCACCAGCTCAAGCCGGGAAGCCATCGTCAATGGCAAAACCAGACGAATCTAAATCGAAAGACCCTATTGTCAAATCGCTCAAGCTACTGCCATTCATCTCATCAACGGCGCAAGCAAAATCCGGGCTCAAATTCGGAGGAGAATCAAAGCAGGAGCGAGAAGAGGCTTTGAGGAAGCTCAAGAGTCTCATTGGGAAAGAAGGGAATGGTCTCCTGTACGGGCCATTAACCGATGGAATGATCCTGCCTCCGGCCAAGAAGGGAGAAATCGCTTGGCCTGGAGGAATTTTACGGTTTGAACCTGCACCACCTGCAACGGATAACAAGAAACTTCCCGTCAGCTGGTATCATGGCTCCGAGCGTACATTAAGTATCGAGGTTTTACCCGAAATCATGAAACCAACGACGGCTCTTCGCAACTGGTCGCCAGGTGAATCCTTGCCAAACTCACGACCGGCGCTTGTGGGAATTGATTCGACTATCGAGGATCTGGTGACACATCTGTCTCAGTCTTCTTCAGTGCTTCTCACCGGGGGTCTTGGAGCTGGAAAGAGCAAGCTTGCTCATCTGATCGCGCTCCAGCTGCGGGACACGTATTTATTCCACACAATCTACTTCCCATGTCGGACACTGGTCACGGACGAGACACGAGTTTCCACCGTCAAAGAAACGATCAACAGAGTCTTTGGTGCTGCTGCATGGGGCGCGCGTCTTGGTGGTCGATCCGTGGTCATACTGGACGACCTCGATCGACTGTGTCCTACTGAGACTGAACTTGAGGTTGGCAGTGACAATGCACGGAGCAGACACATAAGCGAATGTCTTTGTGCTGCTGTCAAGCAACACTGTGCTATGGACAGTGGAGTAGTCTTGCTTGCAACAGCACAGAGTAAGGAAGCACTCAACAATGTCATCATTGGAGGACACGTTGTGCGCGAAATCATCAATCTGTCAGCGCCAAACAAAGAAGGGCGGAGAAAAGTGCTGGAAATGTTAGCTCACCAAGACAGTCCGTCTGCAGCTAATGGACGGCCGCTGCTCGACGACTCGTCAGCAGAAAGTAGACCCAGCACCGCGGATGGCCCGCCGGGTTTCAAAGTCTCGCACGACATCGACTTCTTGGACCTTGCTGGTGGCACAGATGGCTACATGCCAGGAGATTTGGTGTTCCTCACCTCTCGCGCCCGCTCAGAATGTCTGATACGCACCATCTCACCGTCACCATCCACTAATCATAAGAGTGCTTCGCAGGCACTACCACCCACCCCAACTTTGATGACCGAAGACTACACTTCTGCACTGAAAGGCTTCACACCAGCATCGTTGAGAAACGTGACGTTACAGACCTCAACAGTGCAATGGTCCTCGATAGGTGGTCTTCAAGAGACACGTCAAATGCTTCTGGAAACTCTTCAATATCCCACAACTTACGCACCCATCTTCTCTCGCTGTCCTCTGCGACTCCGATCTGGTCTCCTGCTTTATGGTTACCCTGGATGTGGCAAGACCCTCCTCGCCTCCGCAATAGCTTCACAAACTGGTCTCAACTTCATCTCTGTCAAAGGTCCCGAAATTCTCAATAAGTACATTGGCGCTTCCGAAAAGTCTGTTCGTGATCTTTTTGAACGTGCATCAGCAGCCAGACCCTGTGTTCTGTTCTTCGACGAATTCGATGCCATCGCACCAAAACGAGGACATGACAGCACCGGTGTGACGGATCGGGTAGTCAATCAGCTGCTCACTCAGATGGACGGTGCTGAGGGTCTCTCTGGTGTTTATGTTTTGGCAGCCACATCTCGACCTGATCTTATTGATCCTGCTCTACTCCGACCTGGACGTTTGGATAAGAGTCTGGAATGCGGTATGCCCGCTTACGACGACCGTGTCGATATTCTGCGAGCAGTTGGCCGAAATGTCAAGGTTGGTGCCGAGGTAGAAAGGAGGTGGGGCGAAGTTGCAGAGCGGACGGACGGTTACTCAGGCGCTGATCTACAGGCTCTCATTTACAATGCACAGCTTGAAGCCGTCCACGATATCCTCGGTGACGGTGATCTTGATCCCTCGAAATTCGGCAAAGGCAACCAAAATGGAGGAGGCTCGAAAGGCATACCGGAATTCTCGCACTTCAAATTCGGAGACAAGGACATCGATTTCGATGAAGAAGTGGGATCAAAAGCACTAGCTGAGAGAGCCGTTATCGCCCAAAAGATCCGCGATCTACAAGCTGCGAAACGGAAACAAAAAGCCCTCGCAAACCCACATAAACCTATCCCTCACCACGGACATCAACGCGCACACTCTCAAGCCCCATCGGACTCAGGTGACGACTCATTACCAACCTCTGTCGTCGCGTCGCCGCAAAAGAAGTCATTTACAAATGGGAATGGGTTAACTGTGGCCAAACATGGAGAGGAAGTAGGCAACAAGGAACCGACGATTGGGTGGCAACATATTCTTTCGAGTTTGTCGAGTACGAGACCTAGTATTTCTAATGACGAGAGGAGAAGGTTACAGAAGATTTATAATGCTTTTGTTGATGCTAGGAGTGGGGATTTGCCAAGTGGGCAGGGGGGAAGCGAGGTTGGGGCTAGGAGTAGTCTGATGTAACGACTGTATTGTGGGGGGATAATTATATATGAGGATGAGAAATAAGATATGTTCGCTTTTATGATCGCATTTGTTTGCTTGCCAGTTGCCACTGTCTTGCCAATCTGCTAGGCTCTCTGCAAGGCTGAAACCTAACCCCGAAGATCCGATGCTCATTGACTGCTAGCCGAGATGTTTTGTGGGGATACCTCCGTATCTCCAACGACTTCAGGAACAAAGGAACCATCACGAACAACACGCGTCAGTTCCCACGCATCGACAATTCACTTTTCCCAGGAACACTCACCATTTGTTAGGGAAACACTGACTACCTCCAGCGCCGTCCAATTGACCGCCACACCCGCCAAACAACATGTCCGCGCCTTAAACATCCATGCACTTCTACTGCCCGAAATTGTCCTTCGCGCTCCTTAATTGTCCGCACGCCAGCCTACTCCTACAGACGCTTTGTCTGTGTCCGGTTACTCCCTCGTTATACCATGGCGCAATTATGGCTTCCGCGAGACTTGGTTCTCGAGACCGACCTTGTCGAGCGACTGTTTGCGTGGCATGGTACACTCCCCGAGCATCACGAAGCTTGTAGGAACGACTTCTTCACAGCCAATCGGGAAGACCTGCAGTATCTCATGCGACCACTGGTCGACGCGCTACCTGCAGTCCCAGGCAAGGGTGGAAAGACATTACAAGCAAAAGCAGAGCGAGCACTCCTTGTTTCCACCGACCTCGATCTCATGTGGGAAGCCTTTGGAGCTCAGACAAGAGTGGAACGGAAAGACTTTAGGCAATGCATTGAGACAGCTCCGCAGGATGTCTTCATTGGCCTCATACAGTACTTTGCCAAGCTAGGAGACATGAGCCCTCTCAATTTTAGGGCCATGAATATTGAGGCAGCTCGGCAGGCCTGGGCAGAAGACTCTTGGAGAACCATTGGTAATGGACTGGCACGATTCCTCGCCAATGTGAGGAAAGGAAGAAATCGAACCAGAACAGTGGCAACGGAAACAGCTGCGCAACCGACTAAACAGGCAGTCATCTCTCCTTCGCCTGATGTGGACATGCCCAGCTCTCCACCGATCCGGATGACCATCCCTCGTACCACCCGAGCACCTGCAATTTCGACACCGCAGACTAAAGACAGCCGAATCACCGATGAGACTTTTGCAAGAGCTACTGGTCATATTGCTGCTAAAAAGCCCAAGCGCGTTACAAGCACAGAAGGGATGCCGAACACCTCGCGGAAAGGAATCGAAGACGAGGCACTTGCGAGAGCTATGGGTCACAGTACTGCTAGAAAAACCAAGCCTCCTCCAAGCACAAAAAGAACTCCGGATCCTGCACAAAAATCGTTCAAGGATGAGGCAGTTGCAAGAGCTTCGGGCAACATCCCTACTGGGAAGAATAGGCACGTGCAAAGCGCAGTAGGAACCCCGAATACAGTCCCCAAATCCTTCGCGGATGAGGCCTTTGCCAGAGCTATGGACAGTGCTGCTGGCAAGCGCAAACGTGCTCCAAGCAGAGAAGAAACACTGGATCCAGCTACTAAAGAGACACACAAGCCCAAGCGACAAAGGCTCACAAAGGACGCAATTGCAAAATCGAGTCGAAATTCACTCGTAGTGTCGCAGGTCGAGATCCAATCTCCAAGCCCAGTACCAGTACCTTCCATAGCATCACAGAAGACACAGCAGACTCGCCAGAAGCCACCACAGCAGGCTGCGTCAGAGAGGAGCATACCGAAGGAAAACGCTCCCCGAGAGGAGCCAATCAAGAAGGAGGTGATAAGCAAGGCAAGGCCACCCGGATTGAGAGAGCTACCGGGCTCGAGGGAGGTACTAAGTGCAAAGCGATCAACGGCAGCAGAGCCACTCAGTGTGGAGAAGAAGAAGAAAGCCTCGAGTTTGGACAAGGCGCTGCAGAACACATTAAATCCCCGGGAATCAAGGCAGAAAAAAGTATCGCGGCAAGAGAACGTGAAGATCATTGAAGTGACTACACAGCCAGAAGAAGTATCAGCTCGACTTCGTCGAAATGATAGGACGGCATCGAAGGAACGACAATCTTCTAAAGCTCCCAAGGCTGCTCTGGCAGAGAAGGAGACGGTGAAAGCGCTCAAATACTGCCGGATGGAAGAAGAGAAGTATTGGACGGAAATGGAACAGCGAGCTACAGTAGTCGATGCACGCGAGACGATTGAATACTGGCGACGTGTAGAAGCGGAGCATCTAAAAGAAGAAGAAAGGCTTCGAAATCAACCAGAACCAGTCCTACTCCCCCCAGGATCACAAGAAATTCACCGACTGGAGCTGGAAAAGATCCTTGAACAGCGCCGAATCGCCGAAGAAGAACGTTCCCAGCAGCGTAGCCAGCAAAAGGACGCAAGCCAACGTCGCAAGTCTCAGACAGGTGCTCAAGAATCTGACAAGAAGCGTCGCAAGCAGACGAAGAATCAGCAGCGAAAAAAACGTCGAGAAGCTCAAGCTGCGATGGCGCGACTACAAAACCGTTCACTCTCTCCCGTAAAGCGCAGGAGGGAAGCCACAGGCACTGTAAGCCCTCCGCCAGTCTGCGAAGTGGATGACTGGACTCAAGCCCATGAATCTTCAGTCCCGATGCAAGACGCAGAGATGGTAGATTCAAGCCTGGTGAACATGTCCGGCTCAAAGAGCCAAACTCATATGGAAATCGAAAATGAAATGTCCGACGCAGCGGAAACAAGCTCGCCAGTGGCCCAACGCGATGACAATCTCGCCAACCCAGCAGAGCCGTCAACGCCAAATGTTCCCGTTCCCGCCTGTGGGACGTGCCGTCTCATGCATCGTGCTTGTGACCGAGTTCGGCCTGATTGCGGAGAGTGTTCGAAGCGAGCAGTCGAATGTGTTTGGGACCGGGACGCACAAGTCTTGGTACAGAAGCCGAAAACCTCGTCACATAAGAAAAAGCCGAAGAGCTCAGTACCGGAGCCAAAAGCCTGCAGAACATGCAGTACAAAGCACCGTCGTTGTGATCGCAAAGGTCCGATCTGTGGAGAATGCACTAAAAATGGACGCGAGTGTGTTTGGGGTAGCGATATGGCAACGCCGATTGTAATGGCTCCTGCGGAGTCGACTGGGCCTGCTGAAGAACAAAATCAGGATGAGCAGCCAACGCACGTCAAACTAGAGCACGTCGTTTCAGAGCACGTCGTTTCAGAGCACGTCGAGTCACGTCGTGATGAAAAACCACAAGTTGTCGAAAAGACTGATCTTGATGAAGAGTTGAATCTTGAGGAAACTCCTGAGGAGCGAGATATGAGGCAACTCGCATCACAATTGACCACGACGCAGGATGAACCATCTTTGTCGACTTCGCTTGCTTTGGCGAGTCCGCCCCTGAGGAAGTCTCAAGGCTTGTCGCAAACGGTAATGCCGATTTTGTCTCCAGCTCGCGACGAGCCTATCGCTCCAGCCAACGAGGGTGGGTACACCTCTTCTCAAGCTTCAATCCTCGCACGCTCGAAAGCCAATATCATCGCTCGTATGACTTTCAGTCGGGCTAGTACTGCGAGTGAAGATTACAACCTCGACATTCATGTGGAAGAGAAAGTTCAACCAGAGACTACCTTACCGGTGGAACCGAGCCTCATGGTTGCAGCAGTCTTCGGCAGACCTGACTCGGAAGATCCAGAGGCTGGTATTGGTGCAACCGAAGTCCCGATCGAGAACGCAATTGAAGACGAGGAGCTGGAGAGTGAAGTCAATGAGCGCGTGAGACCTGCTTCTCCCGAGATCGTCGAAGATGTTGATGAGGACATGTGCGTGGACGTCGTTGACGCTTCAGACTTGTCACGAGAGGGTTCGGAAGATGTGATTTTACACGACATTCCTGGGTACGATTCAGCAGACGCCGAAGATGAGGACCTCCTGGATTCTGAGGAAGAGGATGAAGTAGATGCATCAGGTCGTCGACCTGGACCTTCTCGAAGATTTGTAGATGATCTGGCTTCAGAGAACTCTGACGAGGAGGGAGAAGAAGCTGAAAACGACCGATCAGAGGATGACGAATCAGAGGATGAAAAGGAGGAAGAACAGCCGGGGGCACCCGCTGTGAATTGGGGAGAAAGCTCGGACGATGAAGACGACGATAGCGTTCTGGGTAAGCGGCGCGTTGACGTTCATAATGTTGCTGCCTCTGCTCAAGACCGTGGTACTCTTGTCAACATCGATGCAAAGCCAGTTGTCCCTGCTCAGACCCAGACTCCTGAGTCAGATGATGCTGTTACCCAAAACGTGGACGCCCAACGTAGCGGACAGGATGTGGACATGAATGCCAAGTTATACGCTCCTGCTGACGAGTTTGGGCAGGAGGTTGAGAGCAGTAGTCAGATTGACGACGTTCAACGGAGCTCTAACGACGTCCTTGGACGAGACGATCTGAAGACGAATACCAACCCACAGTCCACTACATTCGCGTCATTCGATCCGGACAAGCATCGCTCTCTGCGAGAGAGTCTCGTCTACGCTATTCAACGAGATTATGATTCAGAGCAAGAGATGGACACGAAAGTATCACTCACGCCTCGATCAGCCTCTCCAGAGCTTGGCGACACCAACTTATTAGCGCTATCGCCCTCAATCTTCAGACATAACCTTCAAAGCCCTCCAGCCAAAGAGGACGTCAAACACATCCTCGAAGTCGCGGAGAGTGTCTACGATGACGATGACGCTGTCCAGTATCCTGAACTGGGAGACAAGCTTGGGACAGTAAGTGAAGAAGAGCCCGAAGACAATGTTATGGACGTAGACCATGAGTGGATGGCTTCTGTGGGAGATAGACCTCTTCGTGCTCCTATTGTCGTTGACGAGGAGCCATTGGAGACACCTACGGAAGAGCCCGACACTCGGATGATGGACGATGACTCAGATTTCTCCGACGACGATGAGATAGGCGTTGAGGCATTCCCACAAAGCAGACCTCTCGAGGAGTACCCGGATGATGTCAAGTTTGAGCCATCTCAGCTTGAGGCTATGAGCCCGCCAGAGAGACTCACACAGCTTCAATTACCAGACTTACCACCTGGAATGGTTGCTTCTCAATATCCTGCTGTACTTTACCCTCCGTTGCCAAAGATGGGGAATTTATTGAGTAGCCCTGGCGAGGGTGATATCACTGCCATTACCGCGATAGAGTACACACAAACCTCTCCAGCGACATCAAGTTCTGATGATGCCTCAGCGGTGACAGCTTTGGAGTATTCACAAGAATCTCCCGAGGCTGAGCCGCCTGAGGCAAATTCTGGAGCCACGCACACCGCAGAAAACGTCAACAAGAGCAATGGTCCCAAGTCTTATTTTTTCAATCCAATGATTCGATCAGCATGGCCGACGATGAGGATGGGCCGGAAGTAAATGGCGAGAATGCCTTGAGAAAAGCAGCTAGGGAGCATGAGGCAGTCTCGAGCCAGAAATTGGCCAACGGGGATGACTGGGCCACTATTGTGCCGCGAACTCGCCTCCGTAGTTGGCGCGTTAGTCAGGAAACCACTCAGGAAGGTCCTCCAAGCTCAACGCACTCTTTTCGCGAATCGCAAGGCTTGATGCGATGCTCTGTTAAAGAGAGTGTGAACGAGACAGAGAAGCCACAGAAAAACAAAAAGAAGGCAAAAGGCAAGATGCAAAAGATGGCAACGGTAACGAAGACGCAGAAGAGCGATGTGGTTGTCGCAAATGCTCAGGTACCTTCAGATTCACTGGACATTGAGTGTTTGCGCAGTCAACCATCCGAGCAAGCAGTCGTCCTAGAAACGAAATCACCGGCTGTACCCGATACAGGTCAGTCCATCTCACATCTACGCCCAGTCGGATAACATCGACTCCACATTGGAAGACTTCATCTTGGCGAAATTGACTAACGTCCCCACAGTGCCGCCCAAAGCTGACGCTGGACCAGCATATAATGCGTGCAGTACGAGAGGAGTCGATTTCACCTGGGAGAGAGAGGATGAAGTAAGGCAGCAGACTCCGGCAAACCCTATGGTCTTGGCTTCTCAGCACGGTTCAGACGAAGCAACCTCTCCGGAGAAAATAGCCGCGTTCCAGCCACCAAGCACGCCATCGAAGCGAAAAACCGGGAAAGCTTCTTCGTTCTTCGACACACCATCACCAAAGAAACCACGACCAGCAGCGGGTACCGTTTCTTGCATTGACGTGCCACCACTCTCAAATTCTGTGTTTGGCCTCATTCAGGAAGAACTCGCGCATAGCCCTTTTCAGCTCCTGGTGGCAGTCGTATTTCTCAACAAGACACGAGGCAAATATGCCATACCCATCTTTCGCGAAGTCATTGAAGCATATCCGACGTCTCAGGCTCTCGAAAAGGCAGACCCTGCGACTTTGAGTGAGATCATCAAGCCTTTGGGACTTTTCAACCAGCGTGCTGCTACTCTTGTCAACTTGGCGAAGGTATGGAATCTTCATCCACCTACCATGGGGAGGAGAGTCATGACACCTAAATATCCCAATCCGGGGTCACACAAAGGCATCGACCCGCTGGAAGTTCTAGGGGATGACGATGAGCGTGAGGGCGCGCTTGAGATCGGCCATCTACCTGGCATTGGAGCATATGCTTTCGATAGCTGGAGAATCTTCTGCAGAGACGAACTGCGAGCAGTCGCAACTGATTGGAACGGCGGGGGCACGAGTGACGAAAGTTTCGTGCCGGAGTGGAAAAGGGTTTTACCCAATGATAAGGAGCTCAGAGCGTATTTGAGGTGGATGTGGTTGAAGGAGGGAGTCAAGTGGAATCCGTTGACTGGTGAGAAGGAGATTGCCAGCGCAGAATTGCTGAGGAAGGCCGAACTAGGCGGACTGGACTGGGATGAGGTGGATGCGATGTAAGATATGAATGGATTATGGAGGTGACAACGTCGCATTGAGGCTAAGATGTCAACTTAATGTTTTCCTTGTCACGATCGGATGATGAAAAGAAAGGATATAGAGAATCATCTGATGCATGCGGTATGGCATTAGAACGACTGGCCTGTTCATAGTCTCCGTCCTTGATTATATGGTCGTGCCTATCATTCAATTCTTCCGTAGAAAGATGATAATATCAGGATTGGCTCATATGCTTCAACCCAATATTGATGTCAACGATTTCTACCGAGTGTCAAATATCCATATGCTAGGAATTCAGCGACCTTGATAGTACTTTTATGCTCAGTTTCGAAGAAGGTCAAGAGTGGGAAGTGGTTTGAATCAAGGGCCGCTGTGTTTGCACGCTGGTGTCTTTTCACTTGCTCGTAGATTTCGAACATTCATTTTCCTGTCTATCTATCTACTGCCAAAACATATCTGATTTGGGAACTATAAGGATACCATATTTTTTGTTTTTGTTCATCGGTACGACGAAGTCATGGTTGGTTTTATGATTTGTGATGGGTTTTTGGGAAATGGGTTTGAGGATATTGATATATATGCAGGTGGATTTGGGAGATATTTGTTCAGATTGATTTTATTACTTGATTGTAGGATTGAATTGCGTATTTGGTTAGGAGTTGGGGGTATTCACATTTACAGCGATGCAAGAATGGCAACAGTATATCATGACCTGGCATTAACTGGATCTTCGAAATTTGTCTTAATCATATTCAGTTTTGATCTTGAGGTTTAGGGTTTTCATATTATAATGAAGACTCCAAGTTCTGTTGAATTTCCGGTAAAAGAGATCTTGAACCGCGAAGATCTTGACAACTATTTCCGGTGCGACTTTAGGCATCGCCGAAACTAAGGGGGATTTAGATAATGCCTCATGATGCATGAAGCTCATTTGATTACCGAGTTGACAAAGCGTAGAGTTTAGGTTTTGTTCCAAGTCCCATGCGGCACAGGCTACGCTTTGTCGAGAGGACCCTGCAAGGCTGAAACCTTGATAAGCTGCGTCCTATAGCTTCAAAAATAGACATGCACACATAGCCTCCGAAAGCCGGGCATCGCACACGACAACGACAAAATGGTTCAAGACTGGTCCAGATAGTTATGAAATCGGTGTGGAATTGGTCCATCGCTTTGAATGATGATACAAACTTTGCAAGCCACTATCTTCGACTCTAGTGCCATTCTCCATCTGTAGGAGGTACTAGTGTTTGGTACTGCTGCCTGATAGCGAGTACGGAGTAGAGTAAAGATGGGGTTATCTGGGGAAAGAACCCACGACTATCGCACGTGGAAGGTAAGGATGTATAACGTGCGCACGTTTTGCGGGGTGGAGGCTTAAAATAGTGGGTCACATACCCATTGTCAACAACACGTTGCGAACCTTGAACGCCAACGCCTTACCTTCGTCCAACTCTCACACTCAACAACATTACAACGCGCACATCTCCAGGATTTGCCTCCAGCACTCCAGCAAGAAGATCTTTTCACAACAAAGGTCATAGCCTGCGAAATCTCACCTCAAAATCACCGGCATATTATCGATATCGGTGTTGCGTTATCAACTCGGGAACCTCAACCGCTACTCAAGAAAAGCATTCGAAAAAAAGTCAAAATCGATCAGGCTTTTGACTTGTGAGAACTTCTGCCTGATGAGTCATTGTACTGCCTCAGCGAAGGAATACCTACCTCTCGCCCAGCTCATTTCCTCCGTCAACCATATTCCCCCAACACAACTTCACAACCCCCTTCACATCCTCCGCAAATTCACGCATCCACACAACTACTGCTCGAAGAGCGCCTGAGCATTCTTCACATTCGTTTATCTCACCTCGCATCCACTTTTCCTCCATTCATCTGCACGCCCAGACCGTCGCGTCGTCGTCGCATGTCTGCTCACGCACTTTTCACTTTTCTCCTTGCAAAATTTTCACACCACGAACACACAACACCACCGCAGCATCATCCATCATTACCACCATTGCCAGCTCTTTCACCACCAGCTCTTTCACCACCAGCTCCCCATCCACCATCGCACTCCTCGCTTTTTCCTGGTCGACCTGAGATGTCGCAAAACTCACTCAACCCTATCCACCACCGCTCTCCTCTTCTCGCTCTGCCCTCATCGACCTGAGATGTCGCAAAACTCATTCGGACCTGGGAAGTCTCCAACTCAGCCACCCCTACCCACCTCCGCCTCCCTCGACTCTCTGCCCTTGACCTGAGACGTCGTTAAACTCACTCATTCCTATCCACCTCCGCCTCCCTCACTTCTCTGCCTTCGACCTGAGAAGTCGTAAAACTCATGCGTCCCCATCCACCTTCATCCACCTCCTCATCTCTGCCCTTGACCTGAGAAGTCGTTAAACTCACTCGTCCCCATCCACCTTCAGCTACCTCCTCATCTCTGCCCTTGACCTGAGATGTCTTGAAACTCATTCTGACCGCAACGTCGCTAAACTAGTGTTGACCGCAACGTCGTTAATCTACTTCTTGAGAGGAAGCGAAGCTCATTCCGACCTGGACATCAGTCGCTAAATCTGTCTGACCCGGAATGTCTTCAACTTATCCCGTCCATAGGCATGGCCCTGAGCTCCGCTCTTGACGTTAAACTTCCCGACCTTCTTACCAAGTCGTTAAACTGGCGGTCTCGAGAGGACTATCTAAGCTCGTTCCGACTGCAAGTGTCGATAATCTACTTCTTGGGCCGAAGCGAAAGGCATCCCGACCGCAATGTCGAAAAACTAGCGAATATCCCCATCCACTTCCGCCTTCCCTCGATTTCTCTCTTCCCTCGACTTGAGACCGTCGAAAAAAGCATTCCCACCTGGACCATTCTGTCGTTAAAACTGGACCTGAGACCAGAAAGACATGTCCGCCTAAACTGTCACTTGCAGCTGGACTCAGCATCATCTCAGGTATGTGACAGATCACGCCATGCTCTTGATAAATGCTAACATCATGCCATAATCCTTCTTACGATACAAGTACCCATCCCACGAACTTCCAGCAAACCCCAGAGCCCTCAACTCCTGCCAGCGCAACGCCCTTCCTTTTGCACTTCGCTTCGGTCTTGGCCTTCTCCCGCCTTCAGCTTTGCTACCTTGAACGATTTTCTGGATCCCTTTGCCTTGGACGCCTCTGCTTTGGACTTTCTGCCTGCTCTGGACTTTTCTGCTTTCCGCGACTCAATAGCTAAATGCACCACGGCACCAAGTCAGCACCACATGCGAACCTCAACCAAGAGAACAGTTCCGCACGGCTCGTCAAGAAACCGTCTCCGCGACATCTACTAGCGTCATACTCTTGATACCAAACTTCCACCGTATCGCAGCTCATTCTACAATCGTTTTTCGCACCGCCGTCTCCGCCTCATCGTCCTGCACAACATCGACCTGTCTGGACCACTGAGAGATGTTCTTGAACTCGGACCTCTGACCTGGGCATCGTCGCAAAACTGCAGCCTGACCAATTGGAGCAAGTCAATAAACTGTAGACCCCGACCTGGCGACGTCGATCCAAACTCATCCGTGACCATTGAGAGATGTCATTAAACTCTTACCTCCGACCTGTGGCATGTCGATCCAAACTCATCCGGGACCTTTGAGATGTATGTCCTCATAAACTCTTACCTCCGACCAGGCAACGTCGATCCAAACTGACCCGACCCTTGGGATAAGTCGAAAAACTGTAAGCCTCGACCGAAATTGTCGTTAAACTAGGGTTGACCTGAGCAACTGTCGTAAAAAGGCTCGGACCTGGGCAAGTCTTGAAACTGTCTTTTCCTCTCACCCTCTCACCCTCTCACCCTCTCACCCTCTCCTCGCCCTATCCTTTTGACCTGGGTATCGTCGCAAAACTGCAGCCTGACCAATTGGAGCAAGTCAATAAACTGTAGACCCCGACCTGAGCACGAAGTCATAAAACTGAATTCCGACCTGGGCATATGTCGATCCAAACTGCCCTCTCTTTCCTTTATCTTGTTCTCTCTCTTTCCTTTATCTTGTTCTCTCTCTTCCCTCCTTCTCTCCCTTCCTCTTCATCTCGCTCTATTCTCTTTTCCTTTCGACCTGGGCATCGTCACGAAACTGCAGCCTGACCATTGGGACAAGTCAATAATCTGTAGGCCCTCGACCTGGGTAGACGTCGGAACAAAACTGCCTCTTTTCCTTCTTTCTCTTTTCCTTCCTTCTCTTTTCTTTTCTTCCTTCTCTTTCATTTTTTCAGGGCACCATTTAGTTGAACATTTACGGTATATGTGGAGGATGTCGGACGACGAGCTCCACCTCCACGCGGTGTCCGATGTGAGTAGCCCTCTGCGGTGAAACCAAGAGAGTCTCAATCATTTGCTATTTATCTGCCATTTACTTTCCATTTTTTCAGCCATCTCGTAGCAGGGTTCAATGTCGTCACAATCTATCTGGAATATATGGAGGATGTCGGACGACGAGCTCGCACCTTCCCGCGGTGTCCGATGTCAGTAACCCTTCGTGGTGAAGCTAAGACGAGCTCCTTTTATTTTTGTCAATTCTCCGTATGTAGTATCTGAGTACTTTTCCGTGGCTTTTTCATGCTTTCGCATCTTGACATGTTGATCATGGTTGATTTGACTAGACGTCGGTCGGCTCTTATGAGTAAATAGGCTCGGAGGATGTCGATAGCTATCACCTCTGTGGTTATATTAGTTAGCAATCCATTATGTTTCGGAAACTTCATGCGATACTTTTCTGTGTTTGGCAAATTTTCCAAGAAGTAGTCGTTTCTCACGTGTCGCGATTGGAAACTTCCCTAAACTGTTGAATCTGGATGGGTTGTTTATACTGTTTTTTGATGTTGTTTGATCTGGGAGAGGGTAAATAGAGAACGCATTGGCGGTTTTTCACATACGATTATGGAGGGGAAACAATCAAGAGTGCCTATATGTATTATGGGAGCTCGTAGAGAGAGCCTTGCTAATTAGTGTAGTCCTTTCGCAATGTCAAAATCGATACTCGAAGTTTCGCACTCCAAACCCAGCAAGCGCCCAAACCAGAGTCAACAAGATAAACATCCAAGCCGTAGTAAGATCTTATTATTCAACCCTAGGATAGATTATACATTTCAAAACTACATTCTCCAAGAACAAACCGAACCTAACCCACTATCCGACTACCAGCCAGTATCCCATCGAGTCTCGAGGAACAGATATCAAGAGCAGTTGGATTGCCAACCGCCTTCCGCCCTGGAAGTGTAGACGTAATTCAAAAAGCATCCGTTTCCGTTTTCTCTGCATCGGCTTTCCTAAATCACACACCGAAGATTAGCCACGATCTGGGAAATTGGGAGAAAAGGGGGGGGGGGGGG